>RCAB01000386.1:0-61867 GCA_003640385.1 Setaria digitata | reverse complement strand
GTTAGGAACCTCTTTACTCTACTGAACATGGCTATATTGTCCTACTGGCTTCTTGATAATTAGCTTTTGCCCTCAGTAGATTTGCTTCTTTATGATTAGTGATTGAATCCAATCATTTGTTTGTTTCTTCGCTGTGATCAAAGGCGAGTAATTTCAGAACTTGTTCTCGGCCACAACATCAGTTCTAATTTGTCAGTGGATCATGTACCACCCAATGATAGTGTGATCTTTCCGCCGTTCTCGTTTTGAACCTTATCCACTCCAGAGTTACCAGAGTAATGTAGAGGTGGTTTATGTTTTAATTGGATGGTCAATAATCTCGCTGATGGTCAGACAATGTAATAAGAAGTGTCTGAATAGTTTGTTATAGGACAGGATGGTGTTAGATTTGGAAATTTGATTAGCATTAGTCAGAAAGTTACTAAGATAGTTGCGCATAGCCGGAGAAAACAGAAGATAATCTGATGAACGAACCATTCAGCATATACCCAAAGTAAATCAGTCGTATTTTATTGAAATCAGCGGAAACCTGAAATGTGCAAGCTTCAGGTACGTACGTGTATGTGTATCGTACTGAAGTAGTATAATGCTGGGAGTGAAACACAATTTATACCATTTTTCATTAAATTGATGCATTTTTAGGATTTTTGAAGAAATACATTAGTTGTTCTACACAGCATAAATAATTTCCCATTTTAAAGGATACAGTATGAAATGATTACTTAGCAACTCAAAACACAATGTTTCTTAAAAAATATTTGTATAAATGTAGTAGAAGAAAGTGATAACTCATTAGAAATATTTTCATTTTAATTCATCGATGATTTTGAAAAATTTCAAAGACATACTTACCGACAGTATGGTAACAAATGTGACAATAAAATATCGAATTACAAAATGACCCGTAAAAGATATGAGGAGGATCTAAGAGAAAAAAACAGTAGTGGAATTATAATTTAATCCAATTAGCATTTCGATATTTGCAAACAATGCAGCAGTAGTATTCATGCTATGTGACAACACGGAATGAATTCTTTTATGTTATATTTTCCACTGCTTCACAACTTATATAAATTCATTGACCTTTGAGAAAATTCAAATAACAAACTAGCAACTTATCCGTCATCACTTTAGCTATTAGAATGAGAGAATTCATGCAGAAGCATTAAATGAAGTGGAATTGGATTCAAAAAAATCATAATACAATATTGTAATTTGTGAACAGAGTGATGGAAGCCGGAAAATTTGCTTAGTAATGTTTAAGAAATTCGGGAAAGTCACCACCAAATCATTGGCAGCAATATGCAAATATTTCTTGCTGGAAACATTCACTATTTTTCGGACAAAATTTATCGCTACAACTTTTTCCCAGCAATGTCATACTGAAATCTCCACCACCGTCCAACTTCACCAATTTTCCCTTTGTACATGACGGATTGAAATTTTTCGCAAACATTTCTGCAGTTTCAATTTCCATTAATTGAGTCGGCTTAGGTCTAATTGGCCGAGGTATAATAAGGGGAAATCTGGAGTAGGTAATATTTCAGTCCTGACTTCTCCTTGAAAAGATATCATTGATAATAAAAACTGTGAAATAAAATAAGCAATCAAGAATTGCAAAAATTAGGACTCCACGTTACCTTCAGTTTTTTTTGGACAACAAATTCCGAAGAATGCCAGATTTCTGCACACATACTTCTCTGGACATGGATCCGATGCTGGACCGGAACAAATCACAGTGCTACTATCATTATCACCATATGCCTTTCCTTTCATCGCACACCATCCATAGTCTTCTGAAATTGTGACTGTTTGTTGCTACCTTGAACAAGACTGTCGTCCTCTACTCGACTGGTGAAAAAACAGCTGGCAGCATGAAGTGACAAAATTTTACAGGATGAACTAAGCCATCTGATCTAAGGCATTCTTTAACTTACGACTTACAGATAAAGAAAATTTTTTGAAAAACCTACGTGGAATGCAACTTATTCTACATGCTTCAAAATTTGAAAAGCGATTCTCATTGCCACCGCAGCCTTCGTACAGAAATGATAGGCACTGCTCCGTTTCATTATCGAAATAGAACTATAACTTTCCGCTTATCATTTATCACTATTCCAACAAAAATATTCCCCAAGAATCGAGAGATAAACTACTTAAATCTAAAAAAAAAAAAAAAAAAATGTATCCAGTTCAGTCTATTGTTGGTACCCTTGTTAGAAAGAAAATATGTCGATGTTTACCGCAACTTTCGGTTCCGTACCATTCTTGCATCGATATCCACGATCTTTCAGTACCATGCAATCATTTGGAAAACTTAAAATGAAACGGAATGAAAATATTATCGACAAACATGTCAGTAAGATTGTGATGCGCTTTAGATTGGAGATTACCAATCTAGAATATTTCTTTCGATATTTCAAACTCCTAATATATAGAGTTCCTTCGATACTCCCATGATCTAGGCAGCTCTCAAATAGCAGTAGCAACTTTCCTTTTGTATAGAAATGGAATGATCTGTAAGCGAATTACCATTTACTGGCAGTTGCCCAAATCAGTACGATCAGCAAGGTTAACAGTGCATTACGCCAAATTATTTCCGTGATCCTCAGCATTTCGTACGTTTAGCAGTCCTTAAAACAACAGATGGTCGTGGAAGTCTTCAAATTCACAATCATACAATAACTAACGGTGACATACAGATGATTGAAATTTTAATTCCTGCTCTCAGAAATTACTCTTTTCTTTTGAAGCAGAGAATGGAATAATGACTGTAAGGTGGAAAAAAAGTTTGCTACGCACAAAGATACCAGATCGGTGAACTCAACGATTGGCAGAATTTTCAATTAATTATGATGCCATTAGAATGCTGAATTAGACAATTTGAAAGCAACACTGTTCATTGAATTCGAAACATCCACTTCACTAGCAAAATAATGAAAATGACAGAAGAAATGCTCATTTTTGACGATATTGATCTGATGCAAGAAATTAGCACAGATATCTTCTCTTCTTGTCAGTCAGTTATGCACAAATTCAGGTTATCACACCAAACAGAACAGTAATTAGGGATCAGGCCTACCTACATGTTTGACAGTAGCAGCTAACTGGTCTAGCAACATCACGAGGAGAAAAGTGGCTGAATGCTTAAAGGAGTAGCAACATTTCTAGCAACAGCATGGAAAATAGGCCGACGTTTTTTTGTTGACGATGACGAGAATCGGTGGCAGTGACAGACATGATGGATGGCTTCTTGCAGGTAGGTGCTGCTCGTTCCAACTGATGATGACTGCCACAACCAGGTGTTGCGGTGACTTCCTTCAAACTGGCTTTCCATCCAGTAATTTTACTCACCTTGCTTCCGCCTTCCTTCCTTCCTTACTTACTGGATTGCTCCACTGCAGTGCTTACGATCTAGACAGTCTCAGTACCGCTCCTTATTCTTGCTTCTCACCTACGCCCTGGATCCGTTGAGGAAAGAAGTCCTGAACTTATTCCGTCAATTTTACAAGCACAACCACCTCTCCAGCAAGTCGAATCACTCACTCATTCCTGCATCTTCAAATCTCACACATGTTGCTACATCCATTCACTCACCACAACTATTCTTCACCGATCCGGTCATCATCTACACATTCAGAACCACAAACCGTTCCGACATAGATCGACCAACACTGTCGTCGTCATTAGTGCATTTTTCAGACATCCAGACAGCTGAACTTCAACACGTAAATACACCATGCCTGCTTCATTTCAAGCTTCTCTTGTTAGCTGCAAAGCATAAACGATGCCAAAACTAAAAGAACACTCTACGCTAGTTCCAGCTGCTACTATCGAATCCAACAACCATTCGTTTGATTCGTTCCAGAAGCTTTCTCGGAAACAAGAAAATTCAATTTCAAATGCTTTACTTTGTCCGCAACGATACATATAACATCTGATAATGACGAGGTAAGAGGAATAAGTATGTCGATAAACTGCAAATATAAATTCAAAACTATTTCCACAGTTTTTACACAAAAAAGATGCAAAGATTTTCGTTCTTTTCTTAATTATGAAACGATGCTAAGCGATAAAAAAGTGGGAGATGAGTTAAAAGATGGTACGGCATTCAATTTTATTGTAAAAATAAATTCTGTTAGTATTGATCAATCCCAGTAGACAGAATAAGAAGTTATAATGGTCATTTTCAAAGAAAAATTATGAAATTCAACGATGCAGAAGCTAAAATATATCAAGATAATGTAAATAGAAAAAAAACGAAAAAAAAAAAAACAAAATATAAATGAGCACAAAATCGTTGGAACGGTGTGTGAAATTGGGATCCGGAAAACTGAGAATAACAGAGTCTCTAATATCCTTCATATCTTCTTTCCAAAAAGCTCAACAAGTTTATATGAATTTAGACTTCTGGATCAGAAGTGTCTACACTTATCCGTACTTAAACAGAAATGAACTCGAATATGAAAAATCGGTGTGTAAGTAGGAAGTTACAAATAAGACATAAATGAATAGGTATCACACAAAAAGTTTTATATATATGAATTCTACTAAACATCACTGTAACAGTTATATAATTTAATCAAGCAAAACGCGCTAGGCTACTCTTTAAATCTATTCCCTACTTGGATAAAACAAAAAAATTGTACGAAAACTTCGGTCATTTAAGTCCATATATTAGCTGATGCAAAGAAGAGAACTTGCTGCAGTGATATGGCGTCTAGATTAAAGCAATAATTTCAAGAAAGAGAAAGAAAATTGATAATATTTTAATATGGAAGAAAGCTGCAGGAGAAAAAGACGAAACAAATGAGAAAAATTAAACTTTTTTATATATACGAATTCCACTAAACTCACTGTAGGAATGTGCGACTACATCGACCAACAACAGAACAAAGCTTTTCCTTTTATAGCAGCTGCGAAATAAATCCTTCTGCAAATACAACCAAAGATAATTTTACAAATAAAACTAAATCTGAGTTACGCTTTGCAGAAAATTTATCATACTGAAAAATCTAAATGAAGGTTGATATCTTATGCATTCTGAAGGAGACAAGAAAAAATACGTGCAAATGAACTTTCACTACTTGACATTTATTTCGATTTAATAAATCACTAAGGCAGAAAGATAAATAGAGAACTACAGATGTATTTAATTGCTACCATTATATAATCCTATACTTCATGTATCACCTCCAGCCAAAGCCGGACGCTTCAATTGATAATCTGCGGACTGTTGAACTGACTGTCCACAATGAGAGCAAGTTTGACATCCCTCATAATTTACTTGATAACGAGCTCCAACCTGGAAGAAAGGAAATTACTTTCGAGTTAGAGACTCGCAATGAAAATCACGAGAAATACCACAGATTTGACGAAAAAAAAAGCCTCTAAATATTGGTCAAATAGTAATATAGTTTGTACGAAAAGAAATCTTGCAGCCGATGGCATGGGATATGATTATGGAAAATTTGCTACCTACCTCATTCTCTGCAGAAACTTCATTTCTGAATAACGGAAATGTGTACGGTGGAGGGGGAGAGTTCCGTTCCGACCTAGACACATGCTGTTTCAGTTCACTACATTGCCTCGATACTAATGTTGTTGAATTAGGTGATGAATCATTTGCCAACATAGTACGTTGTAAAGATCTGAAAAGGAAGTTTCGGTAAACACGGAAATAAATCGAACAAATAATAACATCTGCCTTAACTAAACTATACCTCCTTAAATCATCTACGCGATTCTTAGTCAGTGGAGTTCCACAATAAACCATATGACGCACATCTTGATCTGACACTGCTGGTACCATTTCAATTATTTCACGTTGACAATTAAAAATAGCCGCACAACTCCGAGCGAAATCTTGGTAAGAATCCGCTATGCCCTACAAAACAAAATTAATTATGGCTGACCAATAAAAGGACACAATTAAGGGATGTGCAATGAAATCAACATTTACACCTTGCGATTTGGTCCTATCTTCTATCTAAGAACAAAGACAAACATGTTGCGACTTAATATTTCTTTTATTGATGCACTTACTTCCGGAAACTCAATCGAACTGTTAGATAGCCGAATTCCCGTTATTCATTTTCCATTTTTGAAAAATTTATAAAAATGAATGCTAAATCAATTCTAACCTGCATACCATTCCGAAACCTGAACATTTTCACAACTTCCATTTCAGCTCGGTGATCAGATAAGTTTCGTTGAGCATGCTCTCTTGAAGCTTTAGTCTGAAAGAAAACAGGTTTTTTTTTATAGAAAAAAAATTCAGTTACTGAAGATTTTATTTTGCATTCATAAGATTCTGTAATGATGGACATTTTTACTGACAACATAATGTGTTGAAATCAAAATAAATTAAATATAACCTGTTCTAATTTCTGTCTAAGCAAATAAATATCCCCGCCGCGGCGCTGCTTGAAAAATGAAACACCTTTCTCAACTTCTCGTTCCAGTTTCCTTTCCTTTTCCTCCAAATACATCACCTTTTCTTCTTCATCTTTCATTGCTCGTTCTGCATCAGCTATTTTTTGCAACTGCTGGAAAACACTGATAAAGTTGGTTCGAAAGAAAGAGAGAAAAAAAAAGCTTAATGAATGAAACACCCAAAGAACTGCAAAACTTCTGGAATATCATTCATTTCTTCCACTAATATTATTGACACTGAATACTTTGCAAGACAGAAAGACACCTTTCCATCATTTTTTAACATCATTTCCCCAAGATTTGAAAGAACCGCTCAGAAGCATCGAATAAAGAGACTTCCGATTTGCCAGCAAAGAGTGAATAAAAAAAAAAAAAGTTGAAATACGAGAGCACGCCACATTTAGTTTGCTCCATAGATATTTAAAAATCAAGGAAAAAAAGAAGAAAAAACTAGTTATACTTGTACGTAATGCTCATATTGACGGGCAAACTGCAGTTCTTTTTCGATGAATATTTCATACAGCTGTCTAGTTTGTTGCATAACATCGTCAATAGCCGTATTGCCTGCATTATGTGCCCATATAGCCAATGATTCTATGCCACGACGTTGTGATTCCGCAATTTTTGTCATTAATTTTCTGGAAAAGATTCAGTACTTTTCACTTGTGATTTATTGAGATGCAAATGGAATTCAACGGAATCTAAATGTTACTAGAACTATACAGAAATAGAAATAATCATTCTATAGTGCATGCTAGCATAAATATTAATCTGACAAGCAAGATGGAAACTCCTTAAGGATGATAGTTATGTAATCTAATCGACCTTCATTCTATTCTAATTTGAGAAAAAAAAGGGTGTTAAAATATGGTATGAAATGAAACGTATTCTTAGTAGATCAGGACCCTACATTAATGAAAGTTCCAGTGGAATTATGGCTTTTTTTTCTTCTAAATTTTCTCTTTCTTCCTTTTGATTTTTTCTTTTTTAAAGTAACAATTTGTAAAAAAAAGAAAAAGAAAAAAGACATAAATGAAATACTATAATATTTGTTGCACATATTTAAAATGAAAAACAGCAAACATTAGTTCAGTAAGGAGAAGATGCATACCCAGTAGCGGATAAATCTAACAGCGCTGACTGAATCGATCCTGAACCACCAAGAACACTTCCAGTTTGAAGAAATTGGGATAATTTACTGAATGAAGTTGTTCGACGTCCTTCAAAGTAGTTTTTTTTTTTTCAAAATAAATACATAAAATTTGAACCAGCTAATTAGAAAAGAAGAATCAAAGAAAGCTTTAATAGGAAAAGATAAAGAATTATTAAACCTATCAAAAATAAAGCCCAAGAAATAACTGGAACTCTACGGAGAGAAGTTACAGTTTGAAGTCTGAAATTTCGCAAAGAAACTTTTTGCTTCGATATATTCCGGTAGAAACAAGAAAAAGCGAAATCTAACTAACTTCGGAATGATCTCTCTGTTTTATCACCACTATCCTTACTGCTATTAGTGTTGCTACTGCCAGGAATAATAGTGTTATTGTTCATTGGTGGTAATGCGGAACATGAGTGCCTGAATAAGAACTGCTGGAGGATAAATGAATGGAATTTAGACTAGTCCAAGCATATAATATAAACTTTCACTTAAAAAATGAAGCTTGCAAATTACAAAGGAAGTGTTAATTCGACCATTACATGCCATACCATATCAGTAGCGTATATGAAATAAATAATATAAATATTATGAAAGAAAAAAGAAAGGATGATTAGCATGCAAGAATGGCAACACATTATCCTCAAATAGAAATATTCTCCTGTTAACTTTTGCACAGATATCGATGGCACTCTCATTTTCCTTTCAGACAAAGCTTTTCTGTGCAATAACACCATGTTTTAACAAGAAGAAACGTGGGTTCTGGAACTCTAATAGAGTAACTTTTAAATTACAAACTACCTGCAAACAAAACTTGAAGACAACCTTTGTGAGCGTCGCATTAAAGGGATACTACTCATTCTGAATCAGTCAGGTAGCTTCAATGTAAAATTCTGAAATACTTCCTCGGCACAGTGCAATTTCCTGCAATGAAGAAGCAAATGGAGGATAATTTGAAGCACATGTTTCAATGTCGCCAAAATGATGACCATTAAAGATGTTGGGGATGGAAGTGAAGGCAATGGATGACACTGACCGTCTGCTATCACGCCTATAAACATTCAGTGTCATGCAGTGAGTTTTTATCCCAAGGACCCATCTAAGAAAGACAAGGGAGAGGAAGAGGAGAGAGAAGGAAAGGGAAAACGAACTGATAGGCTGCTGTTCGAATTTCAAAACAAATTAACCGAAAAGTCACCATAGAAGAAATGAAAAAAATGCAACCACCTTATTTCAAAAAGAAGCCACTCAGTGATCACTACACTATGCGCCGCTTTTTTTTAACCCACTAAATACTAGTAACCAAGGTATTACAATGATATGAGAGCTTAGGTACAGCCATCCCATCATCCATTTCATAGGAATATGATATGATATACTTATGGAAGATTATCCAGATACAGCATAATGAATGCTTTTAAAGTTGGCACAAACATCTGCAATAATCCAATAAGAAATGTCGGAATTCAACAACAATTATTTATTGCTTATTAAAGAGGCACAAAATACTGCAGTTTTACTGATTTCCTCATTCAGTACTGAGCCATTCCAAAATAAATTTCAAGTATTGCTGTCATTAGAAAAGCGACTTTAATTCTCGGAGTTTTAGCTATCGATTCCGAAAATCTTCCTAAACTAAGTCTTCTCACATGCAGAAAATCTCAGAATCAATAGATAGGTTAACTCTAGCTTGTAATGAAACATCAATATCTAAATCATTCTTTTTTATTGTATGCCAAAGAAAAACATATGATTTCTAACTAAAATATATTGAAGTCGAGCTGAGATGAAGCGTTAAAAATGAGCGGTATTTGAGTACTGAACAACACCACAGATTTCCATATATTATAAATTTCGGATGAAAAAAGTCACGTTGTGTAAAACGTAATAAAAAATGTGAAAATTGTGTAAAACGCAAAAATAACTGTCTTCATCTAGTTACACCTAACGAAAACAGAGGAAATAGTTCTAAACAGCAGAAATAATCCGCGTTATAAAGTGTCCTAGGACTTAAGTAAGCCAAAATTCATAGCAGAAAAACGGAACGTAACACAGAAATGGAATCTTAAAATCTTCGAATTCTTTTTATAAAAAGCACAGGAACAATTTATGTGATAGGCATCTTCAGAGTTATTCCTTTTGGAAATTATTCTTCAAGGCTGTCGAGACCTTTTCACGCATTTTCTGAAAATAAAAATTATAAATTAAAAAAAGGTCAATTTTACGGAGAGGTTAATCCTTTCCTTGATACTAAAAATAGTACCAAAAATCGGAAAGACATAGAAACGACCATGAGTATAATATAGTTCTCTTGGCAACAGGTAGAGAAATTGAGCAGCATGGAGGGCCTTAACGAAGAAATCAAAACCATCAAATTCATTTTACAATACAATTCGATAAATGAAATTAGTAACAGTAGAAAATAGTAACCACATGCACAACATCGAGCAAAAAACATTTACACATGCTCCAAAAAATTAAGCCTAAAGAAAAAAACCAACAGCAATAACT
The DNA here is from genome assembly GCA_003640385.1 of Setaria digitata. Taxonomy (NCBI): domain Eukaryota; kingdom Metazoa; phylum Nematoda; class Chromadorea; order Rhabditida; family Setariidae; genus Setaria; species Setaria digitata. Next base: position 51,765 of record RCAB01000386.1, on the reverse strand, counting down.
CCTGCTGGATTGGCAGCTTTAACAATTCCTGTACCGGAAACGATTACATTGGCACCAGATTTTGCGCAAATTTCTACATTTTCCAGAGTAACACCACCATCAACTTGAATATTTAAAGACGGGTATGTGAATCGAAGAGTTTGAATTTTCTCCACCATATCTGGCATAAACTTTTGCCCTGAAAGAGAGACATTTTTAGAAACAACAGATGAGATCTGAATGCAAGTGGAGGGAAGTAATGAGCCGGAAGTCCATAAAAACGCAAGTTAGTGAACGCCAAAAAGCGCGCTTTTATATATTAACTCTTCATTTTTACTTCTTATCTACAGCATCCAGCTTTCTAATTTAATATTCGGAAGCATTTCTAATGTATCTGTTACATGTACAGCAGGATTTGCAGAACAAGAATAAACAAAAATTTACACGACAAAACGCCTCAGTTATATTAAATATTTTATAATGTGCGCGAGATAAAGAAATATATATTGCATGCAATTTACATAGCTACACAAGTGCTAGCTTTCTTACGCAGCCAATCGACAACCTCCAAATCCAGGTTCAACGGTCATCACTAGAATCATATCCATGCCAACAAGTGCTGTAATCTTCTCTACCGGTGTACGAGGCTTTACTGCTATGCCAGCCTGAAGAATAGAGAAAATAAGGCTCTGATTCTTTAAAGCTCCCCTAATCATATTCAAATTCTATTCGATGTTAAATGGTTCCTGAAAAATAAAATAAAAAAAAGCATTGCATAAAGCATACAACTGGCTGCAGTTAACGAAAGGAGATTAGACAAAGTTATTAAGGATAATGTTATAACGAATAAAACCTCGTTGGGAATATTTTTATAAAACGTCTAAATATTTATTTCAAAAATTTCTGCTCAAAACTCACACATAATTCAAATCTCTCTTAAATAAGCAGTCTGAAACAATCAGCGTTTAATTCACTATTTTCTAATATCTGCCTTTTCATTATACTTATTTTAATGACCAAAGAAAAAAAGCTAAACCGTGTTCCAATGACCAGACTAAATCATATTTTCACTTACCAATGGATTTTGTATGAATATAAAATTCATTTCAAGCCAATAATTATGTTATATCCAGTTAACTATTCATTTATTTGGAAAAATTCGCCTTACCTTCATGCCAGAATCTTTAATTTTATCAATAAGTATTTGACAATTTTCATGCGACCCTACAGCTTCAACGTGAAATACAAACTGATTTGCACCTGCCTGAAATATTGATGATATATGCTAATTACCTCTAACATTTCTTTTCATTCAGCATTATAGAATGAATTACGTTACAGAAGTCTCCTGTAGAAAAAGACCTAGAAGTGGTAACCCTCTGAAAATCGTCCGTGATCCTAGGATCGGGAATTATAATTATTTCCTTTGAACGAGGAATTTTTAATAACTGTGAATCAACAGCCTATGTTGATTACATTCCTACCCTTTGAAGCACAAAGACACAACCTTTTTCATTGGTTCCACCCATCGTTCCGGATTAACAACCATCATATGAACATCAAAAAATGGTTCTGGTCCGAGACTTGATCGTAAACTTTCAATAACTGAGAAAAATAATAACATTTAAATCTAAAATTAATTCATTTTATGGACTCACTGCTCCTCTCACAAATGAATTATAGTACTGGTTACTTTCAAGAACTCAGTGGGAGTTCTTTGGAAAAGTGCGACAAACGCAATTTCAAACAGAATATAACGGCAATGACAGAGTAAGAGAATTACCTGGATGTCCGAATGTTAAATTAGGTACGAAATGGCCATCCATCACATCCAGATGAAGGTAGTCAGCTCCATCCCTCAGCAATCTCCTGCAACTCTCTGCCAGATTCGACAGATCCGAATTCAAAATTGATGGGCATATTATAGGTGTTAAAGCATTCCTGGCAGCCATCTCCTGGAACACAATCCGATGTAATCAGTGCACAAGTGACTTCCGATGAATTATTCGGTTAGATTTCGCCTGTCCAGAATTGGTCCGGATGCCTAATCGATCCCATATACATCAGTTCTTCTCTCTCAAGTGATGACATACGTTCCAATACAAAGAAATTCTTTTCCGTTCTTAGTGAAAAATCTTCTCTACTAAAGTAAGCCACAACAAACTGCTTGAAACACAATGAATAAGGGTGGAGTGAGGAACATGAGAAACTCTCAACAGTTCCACTCCTAACCGGAGAGGAAATGAAACACTGTCAACGGTTTCACTCCCAACCGGAAAATTCCTCAACGGTCCCATGAACTGACCAAGTGACAGTGTCTCGCTATGCAAAGTCAGATGTCGGGGTGACGTGTATTAAACTGACGTTTTTCCGGTATAGAGCTATTCGGGGTAAAATCCTGAAAGGCGGCCATCCAAGACTTATAGAGATGGAAGACTAGAGTGAATGAAATAGAACGGAATGGGATATGATAAAGGAGATAACGTTCCAATCGTCCTCTACTTGCGTGTTTATTGCTGAACTATTGCAACCAGTGTTTTCACCTTATCATCTCTTATCACTTACAATTCGTAGAGCTTCCCTTTGTTTTCCTTTGCCAACTGTAATTACAAATGAGATTTGCGTATCCTCTTCTTTCCACCATTTGGAAATTGGACTTCAAGATTCAGATGAGAAAAGGAAGAGTGATTCTCGAATTTGAATCAGCAACAATCTTCCATCTTGTCAACATCACTACTTATCATTTCGCTCAGTTTTTACTATTTTCCTTGGCTTCTCTCAAATTTGCCAGAGAATATGTCTTTTCTTTTCACTTTAGTTCAAGTTCATTTTCAAATGAGTGATTGATTGTATCTAAAATGATACTGTGCTCAACAAGTCATTAGTATTTATTGATTTATCATGAAAAACATCATTTAGTGATTGTAGCAGAGCGTAGTGAAAGCAGAGGTTGTTCAAGTTCACATATTTGGAATTAATAAAAAGCTGATCAGATCAGTTGATAATAGCTGTTATGAGTGATCTGTCGTAAATTCTTATTCTTCAAATCCAGAAAACATCGAGAACAGGCAATCTTCCATGTTGTGGAATTCAAAGAAGTTGAAGATGTGGAGTTTTGATTAAGCTGTTGATGATGTTTTCATTCAAAGAAGCTAACAGTTGACAGGGTGCTAAACATTCAGATTATCACTCCGTCTTCTGGATTTCTTTGAAGAAAAAAAAGAGACAAAAAAAAAAAAAAAAAAAAGAAAATTTGAAGCACATATTCAAAAATCTTTGCATAACAAACAAAAATGCTTGCATATGGAATGTTTAGTAGACAAAGCGTAATCATAGTTATCCGTGAAAACCACGAATAACTATGATAAGCTTTTTTTTTTTGTGAAAGTTTCGGGAATGTTAGCTAGCTATTCTCGAGAATGCAGGTATTTCGAAGAGGACAGGAAATGAATGTTTACGAGAATGCCTCTGTGCGGGTTCTAAAAAATGAAGGCAAAATTTAGAAAATTTTTTTTCTGGTACTTTCTAGGGCTTTCGATACACACAATGAGGGTGATATCACAGTTCAATATGGCTAGCGTCTTATTCAGATCATCCGTCATAGATAGGTAGATGAGAAAAATATCTTCGCTATAGGCGAACCAGTTGTTGTAACTACTGCTGATCAGAGGTATCTGCAATGATTTCTCTAGAGTGGCCTGATTCCCAATCATTCCATTATTTTATAATGCTATTTTCAGCTTTCGAAGTAGAATCAGGAGAAAAGTCATTAGCAAGATCCATTAGTAAAATAGACTGTCTAGTAAATCATTTGAAGTTCAGTAAAGTCTACGACTCACCGTTTAACGTGTAGCTCATTAATTGTTCATGTGGTGAGATCGTCGTGCTACTGATTAAATTATCACTAAGAACATCATTTGCCCAATTATCACTATCATCGAACGCATAGTCGTTTTGTGTCCGCTTAGTGGACAGGAAATCGCAGCGACAGTGCGGGGGATTGCAACACGGCAATACTGCCACGGAAAAATTGCCTGAAATTAGTTGAAATTCCGTTTGCTTCTATGATACAAATCAGATCCGGCAATAATCTCAGATGACTACCCTCACTGCTGCTGAAGAGCGCTTCCAACAGCTGATTTGATAAACGATTTTATAAAGAGGAAGGAATCGGTGCAGTAGCGGCTTGACATCATTAGAAGCACCCTTATCAGTTCCAGTTTTAGTTAAATTAGCGACTACCTAATTGTTGTGGCACTGGTAAAATAGTTTTCGTGTGCTTATCACGTATCTGCAACACGTCATCTAAAATTTCTTGCGTTTTTTTATCATTTCGCGTCATTGGGTAGATTTCGTACGGATCAGCAAGTAAGTCGTAGACAAGTGGAGGATTGTGAACATGAAGTTGATCTTCTGGGCATCGTTGCGATACATACCTAAAGATGAGACACTTGAAATTCTCAAGATAATTAATTGCTGAAAAATTCGATCTGCTTTTCTCACTTTCCTCCAGCTGCTTTATTATCACCGGAATTGGTAGATTTTTATCTACAAAAGTTGAGAAATATCTTATTTCGACATTTATTTTTTGAAAGTTTTACCAATCATCAATAGGCTTTCCACCAGGACAAAACTTAGCTATTTGTGGATCATCCGTAATGTTTCTGAAAATTGGCGACGTTTTGAAATGTACCTAAAAAGAAAGAGCTTTTAAAACAAGATCATACAATTAAGATTAAAATAAATGAACGAAACAAGATTTCCAATGTCTCAAAGAAGTAGAAGAAAAGGCAGACTGAGAGGGAAATTTATTATATATTGGCATTTTCAAAGAATTTCAAACTTCCTAAATTCTTATCAATTTTGAGTTGCTCAAATATTTCAAGAATAGAAGGTGAACTTTGTGGTTCCCATAACGAATTGCCATCAGATGAGTGTTGCAGTAGTAGAAGATAGGTCTTTTTAGAGCAAGTGGTGCATCAGATACGCGATTTCCCCGAGGATTCGATGATAAACCCTTAAGCTGATGCCAGATTTCAATACCGTCGTACAACACTTTTCTTCTTTCCCATTTTCTCTGCAACATTTTTTCTTCTCCCAATCTTCACATGACTGAGACTGAAAACTCATTTTCCTAGCGATGCAATCTAGAAGATTAAGCAGGTGATGAGATTCTATTTAATTACCCCTTTTGATGCAAGTTGTTCAAATGTTGGAAATAGATCAAGCGACCAGATAACTTCATGTGATGTGATACCGCGGCGAACAGTTCCTGGCATCCAGGAGACAAATGGTATTCTGAAGCCACCTTCAAAACTATTCGACTTGCCTCCTAAAAAAAGACGGAAAAGAATAGCCCGTATGATTTTAGATTTAGCTTCCAAATTTAAAATTTTTAAATGATCGAAAATTACGGAGTAAAATAAAGAAGACCTTTTAAACCAGCCGTAGTTCCACCGTTAAGGCAAAGTTCTTGATGTGGTCCGTGATCTGACATCAGTATTACCAGAGTTTGTTTTTCAATGTTATTTTGCCGTAAACTGTTCAAGACTTGTCCAACAGCCCAGGCCATTTCGTTAATATTATCACCAAAAAGGCCTAAACGCCTAGTAGCATTTTATATGCACAGCGGTTAACTCTGCAATCTCAGACTGTCTTTTTCGTAACAAAGTATACAATGTAACCATAAAATTTAAAAGATGAAGAGAGCTTTTTGAAACACCGTTACATTATAAATGTTACCTCGTACAGAGCTATGTCGGAAGCGCTGGTTAGCAAATTGTGAACTATGCACATGCGGAAATGAGAAGTAGAAAAAAAACGGTTTTTTCTCAATATCGTTTTCTATTCTCTGGCCTGAAATTTAATCTCTTCTCGGTCGTATAAGAGACTGGACAGTGGTAATGTATGCAATTAATCATGAAATTCATTTCTCTGAAGCTGTGGAGTTGTAACGGATGAGCTTTAAAGTACGAATTGTTTCGAAAATGTACGCAGAAATCTTTTCCAGTCATTGATCAAAGCCTCGGTCAAGTGTTCGAAACGAATTGGCTGCTGAATAATAGAATCACCATCGTATAAGAAGCATAACGTTGCATTTGGACTACTCACAAACTCCTGGAAATGAAACTATGGTCAAGGAAGTAAGTCTAGAGCAGGAACTTTCAGCAGTTTTTTTTTCCCAAACGAAAGTGACAGTTTCTGTCTATCGAAGAGTTTCTTCTCCAAAATCTCCTCTCTCTCTCTCTCTCTACGAGCAGTTGTTCAAAAAGAAAACCTGGGAAGTGTCACACTGCCAAACGTTTGTCCATGGCAAATTTAAACCAACAAAATCGAAACCCCGTTGTGACGGTAAGAAGGTTCCATCAGTAGAGTTATACTTGTTGATGCCCAAGTGCCATTTACCAATCATACCGGTTACATAACCTGAGTGATACCGCAAAACTTTAGCTGACTGAACCTTGCAGTCAAAGTTGTTACTGAAGCATTTATTGGAGCCTTAATTAAGCATAGAAGCGTATTCTCAGATCATTTTTTAAACTCTCACCATATCGCTTCAGCATTTCAGCCATTGTTTCTTCTTCCTTAGGTAAGCCACCGATATCTTGCGGTAGAAATACGCGCGCTCCACCAGTTACTCCGAGACGAATTGGCAATCGTCCTGAAAACAGATCCTTCTCACTAGGGATCGTACTACTCTTAATAGTCGACTTCAGGTATTTCAGTACCGGTCATGAAGCCAGCTCGACTCGGGGAGCACATGCTATCAGCAGAGTAGGCCTGCGTGAATCGAACACCTTCACGAATCATTTCGTCGATTTCACTCACTTCCTGATTAGGATGTCCGTAACTTTGCAAGTCACCATAACCTGAAGTCAGCGAGAAAATTTCACTACTGAATCGGAAGGACGAATAGTAAGCCATCAGATCTGTCCGCCATCTCACGGAAAGGCAATGCCATACCTAAGTCATCCACCATCAGGATTACAATGTTTGGCCGTTCCGGAGTTGCCGGTTGTAGTTCGCATAAGTCATCGGCACACTCGAACGTTCTTCGGGCTAACACCAGTGCCAGCCCATGCAGTACAGCTATGCAGTGGCCAATTAATGAGCCCATTAGATCCCTTAGTTGCTTCCTTCTTCCTCTTCCTTTCTATCCTGAATCTGAAACTCACTCCGACATCTGATTACTTCCTTATCATTCATCCGAATTCACAGCGATCTTCGAATTTTTCAAGCTATGAAGTTATGAATCATGTACTGTTGCGAAATTGATGGATGTAATTATTCTTTCCTAGAAGGAAAACGTTTTCACGTAGGGAACGTTTTCAGGTGTATTCACACTTGCGATATAACGTATATTGCAGCTTAATAAGTAGACTCTATTCTGAAAGGATGAAATGGTCGCACTACCTTTACTCGAGCAAGTTTCCCCTCAACTAATGTTAAAACTCATTACCTCTAACAAATCCTAGGTAATTGCGATAATTAATAAGTCCTTCTAAAAGTATAGGATTAGTTCTGGCTACCAATCAATGTCCATAAGTTCTGGCAAAAGTGATGGAAATGATGCATTAATGAATGGATAGATGAATTAGCAGAAGAGACCCATTGAGGAAACGGAAATTATCCAATGTTGGGGATAAATAATTTCAAGAAAATTCCTGGAAAGATAAGTTCAGTTCATTGGTATGCTATTTCAAAATGAACTGAGAGATTGGAATCGGCAGCTAAGATGAGATCTTTCATTTGGAAGAGTTTGCAAAGCAGGGAAATTTACGTCCTTTAAGCTTTTAGTACTTTCAAAAATTAACGAACAAAAATCAAGAAGCATGCTAGTTGAACGAACGTTAAAACTTCCTGAACTCAGAGGAACCAAGAAGCCGAACGATGAGAAACATTGCTTCAAAGGCCTGAAAGGATGCAGAAGCGAGAATGAGACGGAACTGTCACCAAAGTATTTGAACAGTGCTGTGGACAAATGAAATGGCTAATTACTGAGGAGACAGGACAAGACAAAGCTATTCTGTTGCTTAGAAGAGAGCAAAAATGTTATCCACTCCCTCTTACCTAGCAATAGTCCATTAGTCGAGAATTGAAAAAAAGGAGACGAGATGTTTATATCCTTCTCGACTGTCCTGAACATCAGCTTACTCGCACAGAAATGGAAATTTCCACAGGAAGAGAGTAACGATTCGGTTCTGTCCAGATGACCAGTGTTTTTGTCAAAACTGTCACCAGCAGTCGTCCTTCGATCATCCAGGACAATGAAAAGAATGAAGGAAACAATTAACGAATCAGGCGTAGCATTTTCAGAAACAGGAAAAGTGTACGTGAGAGGAGAAATGCTTGGATGAAGTGAGCTGCACAGTAGCTGTATCGTTTATTTCTAAATAATTTTAAACAATTTTATAGAAATCAATAATGCAGCATAGTTGAAGGAACAGCATACACGATAACAATTTTTATTACAGTTCCAAAGTCGTCAGCAAATTACTGTCACTTACGATCTGCTCGCAAATCAAATCCGAAACAGTTCGCAGAGGATTTGCGATTTGCAAATTCATGCGATCCATACAGCAGTGAATTTGCATCGATATATGTTGACTTCTGCACGGTGTTGAACGCAAACGGAACATTTTCCGCAAAATTAGAAGCAGAGCTGATTTCTTCCAAAATTCTACAATGAAATTGGACTTGCTATCTGGACACTACTTGCTCGATCACCCTATTTCACTCCTTTCGTTCCATTATCAGATCGGACGATAACTGATGAACAATCGAACAAAGTCTGCCTGATATTGGAATGCAATTCTAGCAACATCTTTCAATTAAGCTCAACTTATCATCATAATACAACAACAGTCACTTGCTCTCCATCGTGTGAACAAGTGAACTTTTTCGGAATGAATGAGATTAGGCGCAAAAGAATGTGTTGCGCTTAATGTTTGCATAGTATAAAGAATGGATTTTCAGTAGCATTTCCAGTAGTGGGTTTTCTAATTATCTCCGAAGAGAATAACATCAAAAAGAACAATTAGCAGTAAACTGTTTTCTCCGTAGCAGATCTTTTTTTTTTCTTCACTAACACTAAAATGAGTGCAAATGAGTGCAATTTGTTTTTAGACCGAATTGAAATTTTCAGTCCATAAAAATTTTTGATTAGAATACTTTTAAATATCCATTCATTTCAGCGGTAAGATCACTTCTCTATCGACGAAATTGCTGGATTTTTTGTCTTTTCTTAATGACTAGTAGTTCACATAATGCCATCATTGTTATTCAGCCTGTTGCAATATCGAAATTAATTTTGCAGAAATGATTCTCATACAAAATGCAAAAAACTTGCATCACTCCTAGTGCAGAAGAAGTCAGGTAATGCTTCTTCAGTGAAGTATCTCTAAATGTTAGTTTAACATGTCTAAACAACAAGCAAGTTAACACTGCAAACCTAGCAACAACCAATTCTCCAAAATAATTTCGCATAATTGGTTCTTAAATTAAAAGATATTTTATTTTAATTAAACACGATAAACCGAAGCATGCTTGGAAAATATATGAGAATAGATTATACATCGGATAGAATTTGTACGACTAGGAAGAGTATGGAAGCTAGTTTTTACTTTTTTTTTCTTTTTTTTAAAATTTAACTCCTTAAAAGTAATTTTTCTGCTCTTAATATTATAATTTGTAATGAAAAGAAGAGGAAAATAATGAAAGGGGGAAGTGAAACTACAGCTGGAGGATTCTGAATCCACTTTTTGGTACTTCTTCAAAAGCAACTGCTCTGAAATTTTCTTAAGGCAGAATTGGAATACGAATGAATTATTAAGATGAACAACCAGACTACTTTTTCCTTTCTATCAATTCATCCCTAGTTCATATCTATTGGAATGTAATAGATTTAATAGCTAATTAGCTCTTAATTACTTCTGACCAATTCACGGTTGACAAACAAATCTATACTTATTTCGTACCATGCGCTTTCTTTGAAACCTTTCTTAATGGATATAGGACAATTTGAGAAAAAGTTTTAACAATTCAGCAAATACAAGAAACAAAGTTTTCGTGAATAATTTGACAAAGTAAAAATAAAGGAGAGAACTACAGATGAGGGCAAAATGAGCTCCAGCTTGATCTTAACGGAGATTCAAGGAAGTGTACAGAAGAAGGGGATCCTTGGCCATAAATGAAGTGGAAATGGCGGCATATTTAGTGAAGGAAAGGTTTGTTTTTCAGAGTTAAGTTGTAACTGAAATCTATCTTAGATATCATTCAAGTGATCTGGCCCAACACGAACTGATAGGATGAACAAGTGGCGAAGGTGAAAAAACTCCTTACATTACTTTTCTAAGGAACTAGCTTTCTACAGTAGTGAATGTGATTAGCATTAGATTCAAAGCATAGCCATCATCCATACTTGACCTAAAGCTCAGATCTTAGAAAATACACACACACACACACCACACTCTAAGCTGATAGGATAATACAGAGTGAATAATGCTGCAAATTAATCTTATTCGATAAAAGGAGAGAGAGAAAGCCACATATCGATGTTGTGTTTTCGAAAAGTGCCACCTAATGCAGTAGTCAGAAAGTCATCATATTAATCATTGTTTTGACCGCTGTTCGAACAATGACCACTGCGACATTTTCTCACGGACTGATTATCTTATATTAGCTTATCAGCTTATGTATCAGCGCACTACTATCAATAAATATCACTTAATCGCCCTGTGAATTGCTTGCTTTCAAACAATTTAAAGAACAGAGAGCTGATAATTTTCTGCAAGGAAGACAAAAAGAGAAAGAGAGAGAATGAGAAAGCACAGTATAGCAAAAACTGCAGAATCAGCATACCGTATTCAGGAATTACAGTATGCATTTCTCCATATGATTTCCTGGCCAATGCAACTGTATTAAATTTAAGGTTTCAGCGCTAATTGCTTACCAGTAGTTAGAGTCTTCCAAGTGAGGAAGGAGGCAGTAGCAGTGTCTTAGGTAGAAAGATGAAAATCTCATTCAAAGAGAGCTCATGCTAGCAAATTGGCACTTACTCCTACCGTACCTATCTCTGTTCTCGCTCGATCATTAAGAATTGAGACGAAATTACCGTAGAAACAGTGGTTGAACTGATAATTTGTCGCAAGATTAATTCAATGAGCAGCGTTTCAATCAGAACTTTGAATTTCAAACCAGTGGTTCCTAGTTTTTTCCAGTTGAACTGAACTCTCCACCACTTCCATTTTTTTTTTTTGTGGGAAAAAACATCAACTGCTTAGTGCATAAATTGTATCGAAAACGAAGAAACAAAAACATTTCCATATTTCCCGATAAATAACGGAACTGTCCTACTACGGCTGGAGTGTTCGATCCGTTAGTCTATCAGTCAGTCCGTCTACGCATCCAAAAATTTCAAAACCCCTAATTTGTCTTCTCTCTTCCTGCTATCAGAGAGAGAGAGAGAGAGAGAGAGGAGATGCGGAGAGGATTTAAAATACTCACCTATACCTTTGAATGAACGATTAAACTACCTTAAACTACCGATTAGTTTAAGGTAGTTACAGCTAACTACCTTAAACTTGGAGCGGAAAATGTAGCGGCGTTAATGTACAAAAATTGACAACTAAAGATTGCTAAAATTAGTTAAATATCGCCTGATTAAATTTAATTTGTCTAACAATTAATAGTGGTAAGAAAATTATCCTGAAAAACTACCCATATAATACAGGAGGTGGATTGGATGTAACTATAAAGTAAGTCTCTAAAGCAGCTTCAATATGAGCAATTTAGCATTGTTTGGGTTTGGTGCTAGGCAACATCCATCACAGATGCAACTTAGTAAGCTAGTTTCCTGAAATGACAAGGCAAAAGTGTTTACTACGAAATGATAAAGTGGGCAAGCTAGTACAAAATATTGTGCAGTGTATTAGATTAAGAAGTAAAGTTCCAAGTAAACCAGTCATTTAAACGATTCGCTAGGCGACAAAAAAGTGCCAAAGCCGAAATACTGGTAGGGTCTTATTTCGTAGACCAGTCTCGAATGGCTTGAACTGGTCAGTCTCGAACCGTTGCCTTCCTCTTCCATTTGCAAACTTATGCACTTCTATCACAGTTACTTCCGCTGCGACAGTTGGCACTACTCCCACTCAGCGCAATTCTCCATTCCAGCTTAGATATGCATAATTAACTCAGTTCTTTCTCTTTCTCAGCTAGCTGGTCACACACTGATTCGATTATTGCGACAGTTATGCTGTGTGACAGGTTGTCGCTCATTAATTGACTTCTCTTTCCATCCATGTATCAACATATTTCTCCTTCCTATTAAATGTTCACGAACTGATGCCATTTACTTATCAGTAATTAACGACTTTTAGCTCCTACACATTCCCGCAAAGTGTTGAGCTGCAAAAATCAGAAAATGAGCAACTTGTGACAATAGAAGTACAGGTGACAGAAATGGCTAATTACTAACATGTGCCAATTAATCAATCTCCGAATCACAGTAACTAAGTTTATCAACGGTGAGAACAGTTCGTTTCATAGCGACTCTCTACTTTGTTGAAATGAGTCTCAGTATTGGCGGCATTGTCTGCTGATGAGGGGTTAAGTCTACATTTTAGGGAGTTGCCGTTTTCTTTCTTCCTTTATCATATTAGTTATCGAAAAGGAGCAATTTATATCAATTTCTAGACTATAGACGTTAAACGTGAGACGTAGTTCGCACGTGAATCCAAGTTTATCTACAATCATTATCAAGTTACACACTTGTCGGAATGGGTGACATCAAAAAAATCACTATAAACAAGGAAATATTTTTGAAACGAATAGCTAAACTGTACGATTACTGGGTAAGTTGCGTTGTGTTTAAATGGAATATTTGTGAATTGGCTGATGAATAAGTTGAAATATGCTCTTTCTAAAAAGAACTTTATTCTTTGACGTTGTACCTTTATGTAACCTAGGCTGTTTTGTATTACTTCACAAAAATGCCTCATATTTCACTTTAAATGATGGATTTGCTAGTTGTTCTCTAGATGATCGTTTTTAACAGATGAGCTGGTGATTGAGATTATGAATCATCTTGTTCTCTCTTACTAGGTAACCGTGGATGAAGTAAGAGAGGAGATTCATTCCAAATTAGTTGTTCAAAAACAGTGGAAGTATTATTTGATTTGTAGAATAGCGGTAACGATGAGAACCTCGCGAAAATAGATGCCATGGTATTTATGGTTGGTAACGATGACGACGCACCCCAATACTCGAAATCAAATGCGCTGCAGGTAAGTACTGTAATTTTCAGCGCAGTAAACGATTATTAATAGCCTTTACCCAAAAATTCGTCTAAGTTAAACGCTTTTGTAGTATTACTTTTATCGGATGGTGGCGTTACAGATCTGGCTTTATAATTATGAATTAAATGATATGTTGGCAATATTCACGAGGAACGGTGTTTACTTTCTGGCAAGTTCACGCAAGGCTCTCTTTTTCCAACCAGTTGGAAATGAAGAGGCCGTCGGTTCCGTTCCACCGGTTGTTGTACTTACGCGTGAAAAGGTAACTATCTGAACGGAGTGATAGCTGTTCTTACTTCATAAATCATACATATCTTTTTCTTTTTCTGGATGAAAAGGAGAGATGAACTCGATGATAGAAAAGGCGGACAATTCCGTCACTTCTTCTTGCTTCATTTTTTTGCTGAAAGTTGCTTACTTTTCATTTCTCTTTAGCAACTGCACTATTTCTAAACTGTTTATAGTATTTTATTCTTGAAAGTTTGCAGTCTGACAAAGACAAAGCGAATTTTGTGAAATTGGCTGAAAAGCTAAAGGAAAGCGGGTCGTCATTTGGACATTTTGCGAAGGATTCATACAGTTCAGATTTCGCTAAAGGATGGACCAGCACTATCGATGAGTATGGTATAAAACTGGTAATTAAAGTATTATTCTGAAAAATCTTTTTTATTGGTATCTAGAATTTTTTCCAATTTCTTTCTTTCTTTTTAAATTTAGATAATTTCCAGACCGTTGATGTGTCCACCTCGTTCGCACATCTACTCTCTGTGAAAGATGACGCTGAAGTTGAACTGTGCAGAAAAGCTGCTCAAGCATCAGTTAATGCTTGGTCACATGCCAGAAAAAAAATTATTGATATCATTGATCAAGCAAAGGTACTTTCGATTTTGTGTATAATCGAAATGAAAAGCTGATTTCATCAAAATTCAAATAATTAGTATAAATTTCATAGAAAGTGAAGCACAGTCGTTTTGCGGAAGATCTAGAAAGAGCAATGACAACAGTACAAGTACAACAGCGTCTTGCAGACAATAGCAATCTTGAGTCATGTTATACACCGATAATTCAGTCTGGTGGGGAATATACGCTGAAATTAAGTGCTGAAAGGTAAATTTTCGATCTTTTGTTAATTTTTGGACCATATCATTCCGAGAAATTCATCAACATCAGCTGGTGGTGTATTTTAGCAACGATAAACTGATGCATTATGGAACAATTATTTGTTCACTTGGAGCCCGATATCAGGTAACAGCTTTTTGTCGTATTCAGCTGAAGCTTACAAAAGGCTGTGAGCTCATTATCGACCAATTTGATTGCCCGAACCGAATCCATGACTTTTTCGCATATCATTTTTAGTGTTAAAATAATTTTACTATGCTTACTCGTATTTCGTGTTCGCTGTGCTTCTCAGTATGTTACTTTTCTTTTTGAATAGTTACCTAATTTAGGTCGTTGGCTGAATAACTACTAAATTATAATTATAAATATGCAGTATAGACACTTTTTTCTCCATAGTCCATATCCATATTGTCATTTAAGTTGTTGAGGAAAGCCATTGCAAACAAGTAGATGTGTAAAGCTAATTAAGTAACCTATACTGAGGTTTGGTGAACTTATAGATGTTCCAGAATTGGAATTCGTCAATAAAGTTGCACATTTCCAGTCATACTGCTCGAATTTGAGTCGAACAATGCTTGTGGATCCGTCGAAAGAGTTACAAGAAGCTTACGAGTCGTTGTTGGTTATTCAGGCTGCGATTATTGAAGCTTTGAGACCGGGAAGGAAGTTAAATGAGGTTTATGCAGTTGGTTTGGAAGCCGCCAAAGACAAACCTCTAATTTTGGATCATTTGGTTAAGAATAATTTCGGGTAATAACTCTACCCATTTAATTTAGGAGCAGGGATTCTTATTTTTACGTTGTTTTGGTATTTCAGTTTTGCATATTTCTTAATCAGCTACTAATGGAAAAATGTTTACTGGCCATATTCGAATATACCTCGCTCTTCCTGTTGTAAATCATAGAGAAACTTTAAAATCAATAAAATAATCTTGAAATTGCAGTCATTCTATTATGCAAGAGTATTCTAGCGTTAGACAAGGATGTCATCTTACTTGCAGCTTCTTGACGGGACTTGAATTTCGCGAGTCAACAGCTCTTATCAGTCCTAGAAGTGATGTAGAAGTGGTTCCGAATATGGTATTCATTGTTTATGTAGGTTTGCAAGGTTTGAGAAATCTGGCTGCCAAAGATGAACAGTCGAAAACATCGGCTGTGTTACTTTCGGACACCGTTCTGGTTTCTGCGGTAAGCTGATTTTGCATCGAAGACTACATAATACTAATTAAGCTGTTGGAAGGCTGCTTTAGCCTTAAGGGAGGTTATTTGTGTGTGCTGTACATTTTTCGCATTTATTCTAAATCCTTCCATCAGTGATTGCACTCAAGTCGCGCTGACTATGTTGTTTTCTGACGCTGCTCTAATTTCTTCAAGAAGCTAATTTTTTAGGAAGGTGCTAACGAATTGCTTACGGAAAAGGCTAAATCACGTATGAAATCAAATGTGATTCGATTTAAAGATGAAGCGGAAACTTCACATGCTGATGACAATAAAGTAGGGACTAATAAAAATAAATAGTTTCTATTATCAATTTAAAGGAAGTATTTTCACGTAAAACATTGTTGCCCTCATTCTTCGGGCATCTCTTCAGATAAATTCTTTTATATGAAATAAAATATTCATTTTTTTTTTAACTGTAGGAAAACAATTTGGGTGAGGGACTTGGACGAGGAAAGAGATCAGTCTTGCTACAGGAACAGACGCGAGTAAGTTTCCAGCACATGTTGTTTAAAAAAACGAGGTTATTTCTCATGTATGCTTAATGAATCGTACTTGCAATACTGGACATATCATGTGTCCAATAATGCGAATATACGTGTATGCATTGCAAATATGTGTACGAATATATAGAAGAAAAATTATCATATGGAATGCATTTGACTTCATATTCAGAACAAAACAACAAATGAGGATAGACGTAAGGAGCATCAAAAAGAGCTAGGAAAACGATTGAATGAAGCAGCTCGTGAACGTTTAGCTGATCAGACGGGTCAGAAGGATATCAAGAAAATCAAGAAATCAAATATATCCTATAAAAGTTACGAAAAATTTCCAAAAGAAGCTGAAGTTGACAAGCTTCAAATATATGTTGGTGAGTTGAATACGAGATTCAGTTTAATTCGATTTTGCTAGGCATAAATTGAGCTTGAACATAGTGTCAGTTTAAAAGTTAGTAACGATTTGAAATAGATATGACTTTAAAAAAAATCGTTTTCTCGTTGTAATGTGTAGTGTAGGATTTTCTTTTTGTCTTTCTTTCTTTTCTCTTTTTTTATGATGTAACAGGTGTGGTAAACCATAGGGGAATGGGGCCGAAGTTATATAACTCATACAAAACCAAGAAATGGAGTAGTTTGGATCGATATTCTCTGTAATTCAAAATAAAAGAAGAATATCAGTGTTTTCGTTTTTTTTTTTTTTTATTTTTATTTTTGTCTTGGCTTTTTTATTTATTTTTAAGCATTCCTAATTATTTGGTTCTCAGATCGCCGCCATGATTCTGTCATATTACCAATCTTTGGTGTTCCTGTGCCATTTCACATATCGATGATCAAAAATACAAGTCAGTCTGTAGAGGGTGATTATACTTATTTGCGAGTAAACTTTATGCATCCTGGTTCACAAATTGGAAGGGATCAGTTACAGTTTCCAAATCCACTGTCAACTTATGTCAAAGAACTGTAAGTTTACAAGATGCGTAATTTCTTTATGAACATCTTACAAATTTCATGTTTTTTTTTAACAAATTTTGCTTTCAATTAGCGAGCGTCAAATCGTAATTTGGACCAAAGAATACTCCCCTAATTTGGTTGTCATAACTTTCTCGTGTTCACTGCATCCATTTCAGAACATATCGGAGTACTAATTTGAAAGAACATGGAGAAGTAGCAGCTCCTAGTAGCAATCTCAGTACGGCATATCGTTTGATCAAAGAAATGCAGAAAAAGTTTAGGACACAGGTAAAGTCTTTGTTGCTAAAACTTGTTAGATGGTATAAGAACCTTCTTTAAAATTTCCGACATAACAGAGTTGTAGGAAGCTGAAGAACGCGAGAAAGAGGGTGCTGTGAAACAAGATAAGTTGATCTTATCTACTGCAAAAGGCAATCCAAAATTGAAGGATCTCTTTGTAAGACCGAATATCATCACCAAAAGAATCAGCGGTTCATTAGAAGCCCATGCTAATGGTAAAGTTTTTAAATGACAGTTGTATAGAAAACTTTAGAAAAGTCATATAAAAAAGAATTAGTGAAATTGATGAATTTCATGATCTGCGGATCTTTTAGTTACTCGAATTTGAAATTTTAAGCTGTGGTTTTGAGACTTCAGGTTTTCGGTATACTTCGCTGCGAGGCGATAAGATTGATGTGCTATATAACAACATAAAGCATGCATTTTTCCAGCCTTGCGACAATGAAATGATCATATTAATACATTTCACACTAAAAGTGAGTTAGGCTTTAATTTCTTACTTTTGATGTAACTACTCTGGGCATGATGCATCACCTAACTGACGTCATGAGTAATACATATTTTTCTCGTAAGTTTAATGCATAAAGCACAATGAGAGCTAATTATTTTTGTGCCTCGAGTATTCATGTTTTTGCTATTAACTAAATCTTTGGGATAAATAATCCTTGAGCCGATAAATATTTCACTTTGTCATGTTACATGTCGTAATAAAGTGAAAGATACTGGAAAGGTTTATATCATTGTTGTTTAGTAGAACAGTGAATAGTGAAACGGCTATAAAAGATAAATTAATTGCAGAATCCAGTATTGTGGGGTAAGCGGAAATACCAAGATATTCAGTTTTATACAGAAGTTGGTGAAATCACCACCGATTTGGGTAAATATCATCATATGCAAGATCGTGATGATGTTCAAAGCGAACAACTTGAGCGGGAAATGAGGAAACGCTTGAATCAAGTTTTCCAGAACTTTTGTGATAAGGTAAAAGAGGAAGTTGCAAATTTGTAGAAAAGTTGCAGCGGACTGAAGAAAGTAGCTTATGGAAGAATCGTTCTTTTTAGACCAAATGAAATAAGTTCCATCCTATATTTTTGAATTTATAATTCGATAATCGCTATCTACAAAGCTTTTTTGTGATGTTTCATGTGAAAGAATAGTTTGTTTTACCAAAATTTATTCCTTTTCTTTCTATACAACCGATGTTTTATTACTTCATGCCAGTGTTTTAGTTTTTCTTTTAGGTCGTTCGCCAGACAAATGAGGCATTCGACTTTGATGTACCATTTAATGAACTTGGATTTTTCGGTGTTCCTTATCGGTCATCGTGCACGCTAAAACCAACTTCATCATGCTTGGTTAATTTGAGTGAATGGGTTCGTTTTTTTCATTTTTTTTTTTAAGTTAGGAACGCAGATATAAAAATTATTGATAAATTATGCAAAGATGAATTCCGTAGAGTTACCAAAGTCAAGTCCTCAGAAAGTTTTGTAATGTAATCACAGTAAATTTTAGCTGCTTCTGCAGCCTATGTTTTATATGCACCTCATGCTAAATCTCCTCGTTCAGTTAGCATGTTCTCTTATTTCAAAGTAAAATATTGCAGCATTATACTATATGATTTTGTAAAACTATTAAATTTATTCATTCGATGCGTCAGTAATGCTACCCTTTTTTTTCAGCCTCCATTCGTTGTAACTTTGGATGAAGTTGAGTTCGTGCACTTTGAACGTGTATCATTCCAGCTCAAAAATTTCGATATGGTTTTCATTTTCAAAGATTATTCGAAAAAGACTCAGATGGTTCAACAGATTCCAATGACTTCACTCGACAGCGTGAAGGAATGGCTTAAGTTAGTACTGCTTGGAAATAAAGGACGAATTATGCTAGGCAAAATTAATACTTTATGCGTACATTGGTTCTGGTTTTAAATGACCTCTCCTTCGAATATTTTCATTTTAGTTTCAACTTTCGCACATTTTCACAATACATTGACGTTGTGGTGTATTTTACCATTAATTCATCTATTTTCCTTATCAGTTCTTTCTTATTTTCTGGTCTGTGGTATACATCATTTGCAATTTTTAGCTCCTGTGATATCTATTATTCGGAAGGAATTCAGTCTCTGAATTGGGCAAAAATTATGAAGACAATCTTGGACGATCCAGAAGATTTTTTCATGAATGGTGGATGGAATTTTTTGGCAGCAGACAGCGATGTGCGTAACTAGATTTTTTTTTTTTTTTTGAATTCTTACAAAAATTGAAAATAAAGGAAAAAATTCTTTTAGAACGAAGATGAAGAGGAGGATGAAGAAAGTGAAGATGCTTATACACCAAGTGAAGATGAAACTGGTACTTCTCTCTTTACTTTTTTCTTTTCTTCCCATTTTAGAGAACTTATCGATTTCTTCAACTGTTTTTGAATCAGAACATTCTTTAAAACTTTTGTAAAATGAGATTCTCTTCCAGAAGGTTCTGACGAAGATGAAGACGAAGAAGAATCACCAGAGGCTACATCTGAATCTGGTTAGCTATTTAAAGCTTCATAGGAGGCCATAAGCTAAAATTATTTGCCCAGTCATCCATTTTTTTTTTTTAGAATCCGAGGCTACTATGGATTCTGACGAGAGTGAAGGAAAGGACTGGAGTGATTTGGAAGCGGAAGCTCAACGAGGTATAATAATGCGTTTTTTCGTTTTTTTTCCAAAAAAAAAGTTCTACCTCGATACCCCGATAAACTGTACGCTAATGCGGTAGTGTCTACATAGTACTCACATTTCCCTTTCGATGTTTACTAGGTGCTTTTGTTTTTATCACCTAACCAATTCTACAGTAGCCGGTTTCTCCATACCTGTGAAGTTTCTTTCAGCTGACCGAGCACGTGATCGAGGTGAGGAGGAGCGTATTCACAAATCATCTCAAAAACGTAAACCTACGTCGAAAGGGCATGGGCCAAGCCCGAAACGTCGGAAATAAAGGGGTCTGTCGCTGTATTCATCGTCGATATTTGTTGCACTATTATCTTAACTTGTTAGCAGTGGGAAAAGAAACAGAAACAAGTCATTGCTCGTCTGACTTTCCCTTGATTATTCCATCTTGAAATCCCTTCCATTCTGAAATCGGTTCCGTTATCTCCATATTTGAGCCTTTGATTGTTCAGAGTTTTTGGAGTAGGTCGTTTCTCTGTCCTCGTTCTGTCCATATATGTTTTCCAAATTTGTTCATATTCATATGCATTTTTTACAACTCAGTGACATTTTAAAGAACTCGAGACCCAGTCTGGAATTATTTTTAGCTTCTTTGCCTTCAGCATGAGCTACCTCAGTGGTTCTGAGTGAAAACCATTCAGAACAAGTGGACTCCCATTTTCACTTACTCCATTTCAACAATAGTTTCTGAAGAAAGAACAAAAAATTTTGATCATTTCATAGAAAAAGTTCGGGTCATGTATTGTGACCTAGAGTTTCTACCACTATTTTCAATTTTATTTCGTATAGATCTTAACAAACATAGATTTTGTCTTAATAGGACATCCCTCTTCTTTTCCTCATGTCTTGGTGAGAAACGAAGTAGAAGCTGGCAAATTATTGGCAGTGACTCTTACACGTTGTGGAAATGTTTAAAAGAGTGAATGAACTGAGGCTATAAATACAAACTGCTATTAAACGTTTTGAAACATAGGATTATAAACATGCTTGTCGTAACATATGACTAGTAAAAGACAAAATATCCAAACTAAGAGATAATTCCATTTTAGTGGAGGGATGATATCCTCAGACGGCATAATAAAGTGTCAAAGAAAAACCATAAAATTTGACTTTCACTATTAATATACTTGAATTCATCAAATTTAACTAGTGTTCCGGAAGCTGTCGTCAGTTATGTCTTCTCCAACCTTAAAATTCGTCACTCCTCCTAGCAGTAGATGTGATAGCTCTGCAGGATTCGAAAATGTGATAGCTCACATTTTTAGTCTACAAAGAAATACAGCAAGTACACGAAGGTGTGAACAGCAGGGAAGAGAAATTAAAATCTGGATATCACGGAGAAATTCCAAAGATGATGGCCAGTAACTTTGGAAACTGGTTAGAAAGAAAGAATTATGGAACAAAATCAAAAGTCTTAGAAGGACTAGTAATTATAAATATTTAGGAACAAAGACTAGGTTACGAGCAAATATCTCTATAAAGTATTTTGGTAGGCGCTAATCTGCATAGAAAATTTTTGGTGAGGACAAACTGTTTCCCACAGAACGAAAAATATGCTTTCAAACTATTGCTCCTTATCTCACAGAAGTATCCCACTTTATCTAACAAGCAGAAAAGGAAATTCGGAACAAATGCCTTCCACCTATCACCACTAAGAGTCTGAAACAATTCATGGGACGCATTGAGTACTGCCGAGAAATACCGGGGGATCAAGAAGTAACGACTCATTGATGGTAGTTAAGAAGAGCTTAAGCCTATAGGCATCCACACCATTCAAATAGTAGCGAAACAGTCGTTTTTCCCGGATAAATCCTAGATTACTGTACAAACGTAGTGCGTCCGAATTGGTGACTTCAGTTTCCAGTACAACCTGAAAGTCGATAACTGTGAAATTTCATATGCATTTGAAGGTCACAGTGGACACTGAAAGGCCAATAATAACAGGGGAAAAAAAAAAGAACAATAATTTCAATATATATCATTTCGTAACGCTGAAAATGTTAGGAATGGAAGAAACATAAGTATTCCAAATAATCTCACTTGATCACAACCCATTTCTTGCATATTCGATATTGCCTTCTGCACCAAACGAGTGCCTACAAGTGCAAATTACTACAGGTTTTGTGAAGGAAGTAAAGATGAAGACCTTTTTAAAATTTAAAATTTCTTGAACCGGCAGAAGAAATTTATATTAAAGGACCTATGCCCATTTTTCGACATGATTCATCGACCGCGAGCATTGCAATATATCCACGACGGCGATTTTCTCGACTCAAATCCAGCTTGCATACAATTGCACCAACATATTTCTCATCGCTCATGTCCAATGCCTAAACAATTTCAGCGAAATTTTTGCTCTGAATAGTTTCAACCAAAAGGGACTTCGATCTCTTTTTTTGACTTCATAAAACATTGGTGTCCCGAAAGGCGATGCTCGCCGATAGTGTTTCAGACGATGGATATAAGTATTATGAGTAATATTACTAGCGCCAAGGTGGGAAGAAAGATGAATCAGTCCACTGTTAATATTGTTATTCTTCCCGCAGTTGACACCAACTATGTCCTGTTTCTGTCCAGCAGCAAACAGAAGACGTCAGAAACGAACATCAGGAATAGAAGTGAATAAAGAAAGTGTGATGGATGTAGTAAGTGAAATCAATGCAGTAAGGTCATTGCGCGTATTACGAAATCGGGCTCAGGAAAGTCGAATAAACTATGAAAATGAAATGAAATATTTTAGCAGAAAAATAAGTCGTCAATGACGGTAGATTTGTGATTCATCAACTTTTGAAAATATCGATTAAGGAGAAATTACAGAAGCGACAACAACGTCGACATGTCTGAAGAAGAGGAAGCAGAACGGACCATTTAGGACATGAGAATCAAATATTCAAAAAAGTGATATTTGATTTTGACCACTCACGACTATCCAGCTTTATAAAATGTTGAAATGCGAGAAGCAATGAAAGAAAAAAAAAAAAGCCATTTCTGAAGGAAGATACTGTGCATGAAATGAGCTAAAGTATCATCTTTGGATAAGGTGCAAATATCTTTTAGGTTGAAAATAACAGAAAATAGTAATGATCAACATCACAAATGATATGTCGCACTTAGCAATCATTTTCATATTTTAAAACATTCTTTAAAGGTGTTTTCTCCAAAGACTGTTTGGAAAGTGCTTACCAGCAAGCATAATTTTGGCCAATTATGTATGAAATAGCGATAGGTATATATGGAATAGGGCTCGCTAAGAACTTTAGTAATCAGTCGCATTATGTCCGCCATTTGATATTCATTTTCGTATTCAACTATATGAATACGTTTTATTTTTATACTGGATACTATTGTTTGACTTTCGGCTTCCGCAACCGAACCATTTAATTTACATCCTTCATCTCTACACTGAATTGCTGGAGCATTGTTCGCTTCTTCAGCAACAATCTATTAGACAACGAACAAATAATATTAAAAAAAAAAAAAAAATACGTGTCATGTTTTTTATCATTTGTTAATAGATGTTTAAATATGCAGAAAAGTAAGATGTCATACCTAACCAGGTTTAACGAAAACCTTGCGGAAAACGTAATTAAAAACTATAACTTACCTCCTTCACTCTATGCTCTTCACTAACTTCATCAGTCCATTTGACATATTTACCAGCATTTACTTCGTTTGTTAATGCTAAACAGCGCTTCAGTGTTAAGATGGCTTCATCCAATACTTCCATGGAATTACTGTCACTACCAGAATGAGGGCATATTTCGACCCCCTTCTCCATATCATAACGTGAAGATTAATCTAAAAAAACCTGAAAGATAAGGAGCATCAAAGATATTTCTAGATTAATAACAAATATCCATGGTCTCTGCTATCTCACAAGCGTTGCCTAGTAAATCGTTGAGGAGGATTTCTTATGATAATCTTACACGAGTACTAAAATAGAGAATTCTAGTGTGAAGCTAAAGAACAGGCAACAAGTTAGCCTTCTCAACACTGAGCGCCAATCTGTCTCTTTCGTCTAATACATTGAACAATCTGAATGGTTTTCCATATTTCTTAACAACATGAAAATCGTAGCAATTAAAACCAGATGCAAATTTAAAATCGGTACAGCGCATATAAAATTACGAGAAGTAACGATGACAACCTCATGTCATCTTTGACCAAATTACCAATTGTATTCGTGGTTCAATATCCTTCCACCTGGGAACTTTCCCCAAGTAAATCAGGTAATCATAAACATACGCAATATCCATTACAGCGAGTAATAATGTAGCCGAAGTTGAAATCTCAAAATTGTTCACCTAACACTAAAATGAAACAAACACAAGTACATACATACACACACACACATACACACACACATACACACACACACACACAAACAGACACACATAAATAAAAGTTGGCCGTTGCAACATCTAAAATATGAAAAGTGTTGGACTAACTGCATAGGAATTAATGTACCGACAGTAGGATAACCAATTTTCATTCTTCAAAGGAGTATTTCCGGAGGCAATTTATTTTACTTGAGTCAATGCATTATATTCCACAACAAGATTAATAAAAATTAGTAAAATACCACAGATAACAATTCTGAAATTCGAAAAGAGAATCATAGAATTATGAAGATCACATGCCTTTTCGACGTTTTAAATTAATAATCAGTGTCAACTGAAAATGCGATCTATATATGGCCATTGCTACTCGTCATATCGTTTTTGTTTCGAACTATTTACTGTTCCCAGAAAATAGAAGAATATGATCAACAGCAACAGTCCAAGTAGAGAATCTTTTGACTGTTGATTAAGCCAGTTTGCAATACTATTTATGAGATTTCCTGGTGTGGCTTCAAGCTTCTTTTCTTTCAGCTTTTTTTTAGGAGTATGCATTTGTTCAAGTACCATAAGCTCTCTAAAATTATAAAGAAAAACTTCACAAATAAAAAGAGAATATTTCAAGTTCCTTGAATCCACTGCACAATTAAGGCGTTGGAACTGCATGTTTGGTGAGCTTTGATGGTATATTCTTGTGAGAACTAAATAACAGATCACCCATCCTTCTATTTCTATTGTTATGTGCAGTGGATATGAAAACCTTGATGCTGGTCGAGAATATTCACTGCTGGCCGCATCTAACATCAACTGCTCAACGGGTGGTCTATCTGAATCACAACTATCACCAGTCACCTTCCCTGAAAAAAAAGATACCAAGTTTACTGACGTATCGAAAGTACGATCAGGAATTAGAGAACTAAGGATTTACCAATAAGCCTGGTTAGAGTATGCTTTTCATTTTTGCTTTTATCACGAAGAAAATCAAGAACGAGAAGCATTTTTGGTTGCTGCGCATCAGACCATTTCTCAACATCTGCTTCACGACGCCATGTTAAAGTACATTTCGCTGATCCGTGCGCACTAATATAACCTTTTGAACTTGGCAAAGCCTGAAAGCATAAAGAACCAATCAAAATTATTTACAAATTTCGTGAATTCCGGTAAAAACACTTCTCATGCACTATATGTTATCAAATATATTACAGA
The DNA here is from genome assembly GCA_003640385.1 of Setaria digitata. Classification (NCBI taxonomy): domain Eukaryota; kingdom Metazoa; phylum Nematoda; class Chromadorea; order Rhabditida; family Setariidae; genus Setaria; species Setaria digitata. Next base: position 26,151 of record RCAB01000386.1, on the reverse strand, counting down.
ATCTATATTAACAAAAGATCAATCACTGCATTTTAAAAAAGCTACTTTTCCACAATAACAGTAAAAACAGATAGTACAGAGATATCAGGGCCTGGTTCACTTTTCAGCTTGAACTGTAACGGTCGTTCACTAATGTTACTGAGCAGAAGCTGCACACGCGCAACATCAGGTAATTCATTCGTTGGTGCAAAATGTAGCAAAGTCGCTCTAAAAGTAAAAATCATTTTTTTTTTTCCAATTCACTATCACTCAATATAATCAGGAATTTCGAAGGCAAAAAAGAAAAAATCACCTTCTACGTCTAGGACTTCTGGTTCGTATACTTTTTTCTTGCACTATTTTCTCTTCCACTTTTTGAATAAGTTTATAATCTTTCATCGGCACCAATTTTTTCGTATGTAACTTGATAACATTCACGTTATTCTGGTTCTGCTGACTTTTGACCGTTGGTTTTGTTGCATTACCTAGGATAACACTCCTGGACTGTTCGGCTGTGCAAGATGTAGATTCTTTCGATGAAGTGGAACTTTTACCGGAACCCTCTTTTCGTATTACCTCTTTGGGCTTGTTTTCTTCAGCATCATGACCATTCCTTTAAAAAAAAAAAGTGAGTTATATTCTAAATCTGAGTACAATTCAATTATAATTTTCGAAATGATTTAAAATAAGCTTTCCTTCGACTTCCATATATCGTTCGCAATTCAACAGCTGATCGGAACTATCATTTTTGCGATAATCCCAACATTTGGTAGCGAAAAAAGCAACAGTTTGAGTTACCAGAAATCTAGTCGGAGCCCCACCCAATTCTTAATTAAAATAACGTAATAATTAATACTCGTGGTAAGAAAAAAAACCAATCGAGGTGCAAACCCCGTAATATCAGACATGTTTTTGAGTAAACAACCGTTCGATAACTGCCAGAAAAAAAACAAGTGCCACAAGAAAATAGTAAGCTGCTAAAAATTGAAAAATCCTAAGCCACCTCTAGTCATGAAATCTGGTATATTATCTTTTAATAAACACTATGATTTTTTCTCCAGATGAATGCGTCAATAATATTAAAACCATCCTTACAACCCTATCCCGCTAGTTATATCCATTATAATATGAAAATAGTGAAAAAAATCATCATGAAAAAAGGTACCGGAATACGAAGGCCGTACTCGGAGTATTCGGGACCAATAAGACGTTTTGGAAAATGCGAGACGAAAATATTGATTAACATCTTTCATTTGCATAACACACACACACACAAAGTGATAAAATTCAAGGTGAAAACTGATTAAACAAACAATTAAGATAAAGAAAAATGAAAACAAATCTGATTTATTTTTTGAGGCATCTTAGTAGATGGTAAAAATTCTCATGGAATCGGGAACCTGACGGTGGCATGTTACGAATGCAGCACTAAAAATTCGGATTTTATGAAAAAGAACGAAATTTGAAAGGTTCAAGACATCTTTTAATATTCCAACAAAATTACAACTTGTAAAAAAAAGATTCGAAACAGTCATCGTGAAAGTGAAGGATTTTAAAGCAAATGGATCAGTGCATCGTATAGGTGTTTTCCTCCTCAACATCGCATACATCACCATGAAATTTTACAGAGATTTTAAAATCTAAATCTCTCTCATTTCGAGCATTCGGTGCTATTGAAAATGTTCCTGTAATTTCTTCATTCTTCTTACAGGTTAGTGCATCCTGAAAATTGCACAAGTCAGTGTATCTTTTCACTTTTCCCACTGGTCAAGAAGCACTGGAGAAACAGCGCGACTCACAAGTTAATTAAGTGAAAAAAGATTGAGGATAAACAAGATGCAATTCAAAAGAGCGTAAGTCGGTTCAACACTGAGTAAAAAACACTATTACTGCAAAACCAACAGTTATTTAATTTGGGAATTCAATAACCGAAAAGTTTAGTAATTTGAAGGGCTGACATACTAAACCTATTCCTATATTAGGGTAAAGCCTTTCATGAATGGAAAAATTTACAAAGTACTCTTTGCAATGTATCTGTAGTCAATGAGATATTACGATTGAAAACTGGAACTAGTATCAACACAAACTAAGGAAGGCAGAAAATAATTCAAATTTTGAGTATCAATTAACCTGCAAGTAAAATACTGTTTGTTTCCAGTGTGTATACTGGCAATCCGGGCCAGTTGAAAAACCAGTCCGTTTATGACACTTGGAAAATTCAACTGTAAAGAATGTAACCAGTGCTTGCACATAATCATTTCTTGTTATTCGCAGGGAGAAATTATTTGTCCATGTCAGATCCTCCACTTTAACAGTGTACAAATCAACGTCCTGAAAAAAATTTTCAGAGTAGTAGCTATACGTATACCCTTATGCTTATAACAGTACAGAATGAAGAAAAACAGATATCATACAGTTAACTACTATTATGTGAAGCATTTGCTGTGCATTGCAATAATATTTATCAACCTTTGATCATCCCAATAAAAATTTTTCGCTGCATTACCTACAAGACTTATACAAGCAGTAGAGAAAATTCCCTTATTACTAAAGATCTGTAAATGTAATAAGCAGCCAGAAACTTGACAAAAATGAAGAACGTCACGGAATTTTAAGCGAGAAGTTACCAGAAGACTTTAAGCATATAAATGGACTTTGAGACTAGCCAACCATAACCACATGATTGGAAATTTGAATTTGATACAACATAATAGAGGCAATGCGTTATGAAATTGTTACAAATCTGAAGCAGAGAGTGGAGGAAAGAAATAGAGAACTTACGCAAATCAGACAGTTGTTAGTAACGACTTGAGCGTGATCAACAACATCAACTAATGGCTCTGTTATAGCCACACGTCGAATACTTGACATATTAAAGCCGTAAACATTATCCCACCTAAAAAAAATTACTTCTGATATTCTTTTTATGAATGAATTCTTATTTAGATAAATAAACAAACAGCCTTGATTTAATGAATTATTTCTTTCCACCCAATACTATTAAATGAAGTTCGCAGTAAATAAATATGCACCAATTGATTTTATCCTCCTTATATTGCCGATCCTCTATTGCACATAAGAAGAGCTTCGCTTTGTCTGGAAACAGTGCGCCATCTGGTTTTAACCACTTATCCCGCGCATAAATAACTGTATTCAACATCGATTCATAGAATAAACAGTAACCCATCCATTCGGATATAATAACATCGACCTGTCACAATGAGTAAATAAAGATGATACAAAGTGCATGCACATCACACGTTCTCTGTTCACTGAATTCTTTCAGACTTTCCTATTCATTGTATGCATTGTGTGGATTGCTACTTTTTGAATACTCTTATGACACCAAAGAGCAAAGGTTTCTGCAAATTCCTAGTCTCAAATCAACCTTTTCAATGCCATCAGGTAACTCCTTCACATCTTCGACTTTTCCGTGAATAACTTCAACAATATTTTCCAAATTATTATCTTTCACAATTTGTTTGGATTGTGTAGCCATATTCGAGAATTCAATCTACAAAACGCACAATGTAGAAATGATCACCAGACTACAGCTTTCAATTCACACTACTGTTTACAGCAATGGTTAGTAAATGGAAAAAATAACTTCATATTTCACAGAAGCTTCCGCTAAGCACAAAAAAGATCATAAATTTGAGGGAAGAAATTTCTTCAAATTTTTGAATGGCAAAATCTAAATCTAAAGAAAATGTTCATGTAAAAAAAAAAAAAAAAATGTAAGGTACAAAACAATTTAGATCTGAAGAAACTAACCGCGATAACTTTCCTGGCGCCAGCTCTAGCTGCAAACATGGACAAGATACCTGTTCCTGAGCCTACATCCATAACGACCTTGTCTTTGAATAAATGCTTATTGTGGTAGATCGCATTTCGATATGTAATCGTCCTCACTTCATCTTTTAACATCTCCTGCATATTGACAAAATCATTGACTGAGAAATATCCATACAAATATCCTTTATTAAAAGTTATTCTGAATTGTACCTTTCAAGCTCCTGAACACTGTACTGCATATTTTCCAGTTCCTCAGCACCTGCGTAATCCAACTCTTAGAAGACAAACTTCGAATCCTTATCCAAATTTTAAATTTTGAAAATACGCACAAAAAAATGAAGATGAAGATTTTCCATTTTAAAAACTAAGAAGTTGAGTCACAAACTTCGTGTATTCCAAAATGTGCATAAGAATCGAAGTAGTAATCTTTGCTTGTCATTTCATTGTAAGCTGGCCTCTTATAATCACCGCCATCGATGGTACCATTTTGAGCTGCTGCCATCTGAAATTTCCTTCACTGCCCATAGAACAAAACTCTACCCATATACCTTTTCAAAACTGAAACATTTTCCACCGTATGTCCTACTGAAAAATGCAACAAAAGCCCTTTTACGCATTTTATTACCATCCACTGCTTTATTTGGCACCTGTCACACTTATTTATTAACACTGCACATCAAGCTAGCAACTACTGTGTAGTTATACTGCATTACTAATAACTGCCGAACAGAACGCTTCATACCCCGCTGCACAGGAAGATACTTACAAATTCATTTCTCCTCGTTCCGGCCATCACCCTAGCCTCAGTGAAATCAACTTGTGGCCCAATAGAAGAAGTCCTTATGGATATGAGTGAGAAATATGTCACAACAAGCAATCAAACATGTTTTTCACTCATCTGATGCTACGAAATCTGTCATAAGAAATATGAGACGACGCTAAACTTACTTAGACACCTAGTCGGGTATCAGAGTAAGTACCCTCAACATTAACATGCAATGATTCCCCGCCGGGCTACTAAAACTCCATCGAAACCGAAAGTCACCACTTCGCACCAACAGCGCTTACATGCTCACCTAATATGACCTTACCCAGTGGATATACAAACCTCCAGTGTCGATATGCAACGTTTCCGTTTCGGTATACTACACTGTTTGGTTGATGTGCAATATAGTAATTCCCGCATATGTATATGTGTTTTGATTTGTCATCTGGAGGGTTTTTAGTTTTTATGTGGATATTAAGTAAATATAACTGTTAGTTAGTTACAAATTTAGACAGTTACATTAGCCAGCAATTACGTATTAGCTTGTAATTACATATTAGCTCTACTTCTCTCAGAATGGAGCTTTTCCCACACAAGCAATGTGTGTAGTACAACAGAACTAGCAAAACATTGCTTCTGATGAGCTGCGAGAGGGCGAGCTTAGCTGAGCGTAAACTTTGTCAGAGGTAAGACACATTCAGTAATGGAATGTGTAAGTAGAAATTAGGAAGCCTGTGGAGCACTTTCTAGATATAAGCGACATACTTGACGCTTAATCTCCGCATAGTAGATGTTTTTTAGGATTCTCGCTAATCCTCACACATATAGCATGAGCCATTTTCAGATATGTCAGAGAGATCATTTCTCGGTGATCTGCTCAAGAACTAGGAATTAGATTTTGCTACGCTTGAAACACAGTGCCTAATCTTTTCACTTCGGAATGCAAATACAAAAAGTGCATTATAGCTTCTCAGTAAGCTTCGTAGTTGATTCCCGGTGGATGCGATTCTGCGGATGGTACTGTCAAGATTGAAGAGGCAAACTGAGGGAGAGTGCAGGACTGAAACTCAACTTATCATCGAATTCAGAGTGAAATGTATAGCTGCTGTGAAATTCGGGAGAGTTGAATACGCGCCTAATCTAGGTGTAGGTGACGGTCGAGAATATAGTCCAAATTGGCGGATGGCTTCAGAATGCTGCTAAGCCCATCTCTTCACTTAATCTGGGCCGATCACCTCTTCCAGAAGTTGCACTTGTCAAAAACAGACATTTTTTTTCGGGCAAATCTGCAAAATTCTCCTATTTCCTATCCACTTGCTATGTAATATCGTCTGAGAATGTCTGGAAATGAATCGTTGCAATAAGAGATTCCAACAGAGCAAAGTCTGATGAAGCTAATTCGGAAGGCTTCTGGATGCAACTGATCAGATATGAGCAGATTTATCACATGTTTCAGGGCCAGTACTGTACGGTATGAAATCCAATCCGATCAAGTGTTATCAGCATATTTGCTAATAAGTCTTGATGATTCTGCATATCCGAGGCTTTTTTTTTTTTTTGGGCTTGTCAGAAGATTATCAAATAAGTTTGTTTAAAATAAAATGTAGTCGGTTTAACTGAGAAGACAGTAACTAATTTTTAAGCAAAATTGAAAGGCAGCAGGGTTGCACAGTGCAAACATTAGAAATGTAATCCGCTGGACATAAAATTAGAAAATTTATCATTTCGTTTTTTGAAATAGGCCAAAACCTCTGCAATTTTACGCCTTCCATAGAAGAAAACTGTTCCTGTAGCTATAATTCATTTCAATTCTTGCCTTGCGAACGAGCATATGATCGCAATGTTCCATACTATTCTTACTGCATTGTTTCTGGCATGAGTGAAAATATTTAGACTGAAGAATTCAAAATACTCAAATATGTGCAACGACAGAAATGCAAGCAGATAGCCATTAGACCAGTGAGAAATCTCACGGAATTAAAACCCACTTGAGCCATAAGTTTGGAAAGTACTTGGCCAAGAGAGTGAGTGCTGTGCTTAGTGCAAACCTTCTAGTAGATTAAGGTCAGAGGTAAACGAAGACTGGCTGATAGCCTAACTGCAACTTTTCATCCAACTATTTCTTCTTGATGATACCCATTCTTTTCTAAATTGAAGTGAATCGAAAATTGTCACTTTTCAAATTAATTTTTACATTTATGGTAAAGAATTACTAGTCACTAGTGCATGCAAGAGAAGTGATAAATATCGTGTTTCTAAGTTTTTGGAACATGAGTAGCCTTCTGGAATTGAATGTAAGGATTTTATGAATGTAAGGATAATTACTAATTTTAGAATGCAGCCATGCTTGGCAACTTTCAATATTTCGAGTATGAAATATTCTTAAAATTTGCATAGAAAAAACTCGCTATTAATCTAATTCATATCAATTATTTTGCTTTTAAATTAAATCCTTTGAAAATTAACGCCATGTTTAATGATCATTTAGTCGATTGGTTTTATCAGTTTTGCTTTGTAAATGAAATCATCAATTACTACGGCAAATCTATCAGACTTCAATCGAAATCATCAACTTAATCAAAAAGATGAAACTTGCATGAATCCAAATATTTCACGAATAGGTGATGAAGTAAGGAGTAAATTTCCAATTAATTCTAGCAAATTAATTCTGATATTGAATTCCTGTATCTGCTGAAGAAATTATACACATTCACTAGTGCAGTTAATTGGAAGTTTATGCCCGCTAATTACTGATGATTTGGAAACATTTCATTTGCCTTATCAATCACAATTTATCGAACTGAAAATTAAATTTAATTGGGAAATGAGTGAAAAAGGACTTTCTCAAACTTCATCAAAACAATAACTTGCAAATAAACATTAATCGTGCGGCCAAAATTAGTGTGGAATGTACACACATGAGAAGATTCAAGTTCCAGTATCAAATATTTACAACAGATGTTTCTTTTATGAAAGTTATCCTCATATAAGACTATTTATAACTTCTGGACTTTTGCATGCTGGCCTGAAATTCAGGAAGGGATGGATTCAGAAAGTGTACTAGTCCCGGCCAAGCAAGAAAAGCCCTCATCCGGAATCTACCAGGCATAATTGAACTGCTATTCCAGCGATATTAGCGGTTGCACTGTTGCCTTGCCGTCTCAATCGTTAAAAATTGGCACTTCCAGTGAGAACTAAAACTGAAATTAATTACTCGAAAGGTGAATGTGATTTAGAAAAAAAAGGAATAAAGGGAAGGAAGAAGTGGAAGGAACTAAGTGGATAAGGTATTTCATGAGAATTGATTGATTTGAAAGGAAAAACTTGTTTCCATTTTGTTAAGCGAACTTTTTTTGTCAAACTTCCGTCGATGATATTTTCTCCTCTCTGCAAAATTCCTCAATGAATTGATCCGTTGATGGGCAATGCAAAATGCAAATGCTACTCCCTGCCGTCGTTTTGTCCTCCTTTCCATTCCACACACACAAAACTTTACATCTGGACAGACACGCATTCCAGTAGTCGATTTATAAATTTCTCCTCCGGGAAAAGCACATCCCTTCTTCAGTCATTGAAATTCTAAGTGCTTCCGTTTCCTCACCATCAACTTGTGATTCTTTTTTATCCTGATGCAATCTTTTACTCCAGAAATCGTAGTCATTCACTATTTTAGATTTGTGCTACGCCTTTACACATTGCAAAAAAAGAAGAAAAAAAAAAAAGTAGATTTAGTTCTTTGCTTCGAAAAGTTGAGATTCAAACTTCACTCACTCTAACTTCTATCGATCACTTTATCTTCATTGCTTCCAGACATTCAGATGGAACTTTATTTCTGTTGGAAATTTGCTTACTGCTCATTAAATTGCCACACTCACTACTGAGAGCAGCATTAAATTGCTTGGTTACTGGGAATTTGAGTCGCAATACCGCGGTGTAGGAGTGGGGACGCAACAGGTATGAATGATGTTTGCCTTCGCTCTTCTAGTTTCCTCTCTTCTTCCTCTTTGATCTTCATTAATCGTCTCTTATTTCATTAGCGGAAAACTGCTCACATATTTCGGATTATTTGAAAACGAACTTTCCTTGTTTCAATCCTATCTTCATGCAAATGCCAATGATAAAATAGTTTCACCTTCTCTCTTCTTTTATTATCTCGTGTAAAATGCCAGAAAACGAGCTTCCTTCCCTTCATGTGCATCTTTCTGAGACACATTCCACCCAGTGCGAGCTGGTAATTTCTCGATGTCGCGGGAGTCATGTTAGGCAATGCTAATTTGTCCGGGAACGAGAGAAAACAAACTGGGACAGAGTTTAGTCGACAAAAACGAGAACTTAAGAAGGATTGTTTATGTTATAATGAGTGTACGTCTAAATTTGTGTTAGAACGAGATAACATCCATCCATTCTTCATACCTTCCGTATTTACCTAACTGTAGTCTAAACTTAAGTTCAAATCTAACCTATATGACACATTTCTCTCTTTCATTCCACTCTTTCATGAAACTAAAGTACTTATGATTTGTCGGACTGTTCGACTAATCATACAATGTCCAANACTTAAGTTCAAATCTAACCTATATGACACATTTCTCTCTTTCATTCCACTCTTCCATGAAACTAAAGTACTTATGATTTGTCGGACTGTTCGACTAATCGTACAATGTCCAGTTTGAATATTCTTTCGTTTCCTTCAAACAAGGTGTGATAGATTCACTTATTTATTCACTTATTTATTTATTCATTTATTTATTTATTTAATTATTTATTTATNTATTTATTTATTCATTTATTTATTTATTTATTTAATTATTTATTTATTTATTTATTCACTTATTTATTCACTTATTAGTGTTCACTGGTGTGGGATAGCTCTTGAGTTGACAAGTTATACTCTTCTGGCTCATTTACAGTCTTCTAGATATCCCGCTCCTCAGCTCATCAGGATGGATGCAACGACTTCCGGACGGAACAGTTGTTAATAGAAATGGTGGCTGTTGACACTGCTTCTTAATATTTGATTCCTATTGACTAATTCTTTTTGACTAATTTCGCCGGAGATGGACCGGTTTCTTTTACATCGCTTTATCTGCACAACTGTCCGTGCCGTATCATGCCGGACTTATGGCTTGTGGATTGAATTGTTTGGGCAATGGACTAGCTGTCAGTTCAGACAAGCAGCCGTCTGCACCAACCACAGGCTTGAAGTTGAAATCGAGATTCATTAGTGAGGAGCAGTTCCAGCTAGATCCTTACAACCATCCATCACCTAGTGTGAGCCACATTGTGCGGCGATGTCTATTGATTGAAGGTATTTCGGAGCTGATCTTTGACGTGACATGACACGACCCCTGTGAATCTGTCTCATCTGAAACGTACGGTTAGTTGGAGATGAAGCCACTGATGGAAGTTCAGGGAGAACTCCTGAAATAGATGGAGCAGCAGTCCCGAACTTCGTCTCACTCTGTTTCCGTGTTCGACACCTGTGTACCTGTCCTATCCCATCTTCCTTACATCTCTCTCTTTCCTCCCATTCCCTTTCTCTTTACACCGTTATTTTGAATTTCGTTGTTTCGGGTGTTCCATTTTCAAGGACACCTTCACTCTGTGTTATCAGCTATCAACTTTGCTGTCGAGAATTTTGTTACCCGTTTGCGCAGTACGGTTGCTCCATTTTCATCTTCTCTTTTTGCAGTCATTTGAATTTCTTAAATGAATTCAAACATATCCTGTTCCATTAACGAACAGTGCTTCTGCGCAGCTATACCATCTTCAGGCAAGAACTGAAACGAATCTGAATCGATGTTTATGCATAGATCGTGCTAAGTATACGGAGTGTAGATGAACTGGCCTCTTCTCTATCCTACTTCACTGGAGATGTAGAAGTTGGATTTTATCTCAGTCCACACTGCTTGTTCAGTCTCCACCAAGAACTGAAATTCTGGCCACAATTTAGCACTCAAATTTACGGGCTGGAAAGACAGTTGCATATTTGTTTTTATGACGAATTTTGTGGTTTAGAAGTGCATGAAATTGTTACATTGAAGAAAATTGAAGTTGAAAAACGATCTTCCGAACTACTGATCGAGTGTTTCGTGTGAAGAATGAAAAAACAAAAGGATGGAGCAAAGATTGCAGGAAGTTCTGTCGAGAGTTTTGGAAGAGAAATGATAATGAATTATGTGGGTTTTGTAATTCGAGAATCAAATCCAAAGGTGCACTTCTGGAGTTATAGATTAATTTTCGAAGAAGTTTCTAGGCTATGAGTGAAAGCTTTGAGGACGCATTCCTTGCATTGATCAGTAAGTTTTGGAATATGGAAATATCGGTAGTTTTTGGAAAATTTTTGTGCTAAGCGAAAAATTCCCTATTGTAAAATTTTTTCTGATCATACTGAATTTCAAAGGTATTTTTGTAAAGTATCAATTAATAAGATAAAAACACTCTTGTTAGAATGTATAGAAATCCAAGTCGGTTGATTTATTAGAACTGATAACAAATCTTTTATCAATTATCCTCTCTCATCAACTCATTAAGTAATTAGCTACTTCCACTCTTCAAATAAACCAGTGGATACTTCTGTTATGCATGTGTCGACGTATTTTACACTTGCGTTGTTGTTATTTCAAGGCAAGACAAACCTACGTGTTTTTCTTGACTTGCGCGGAGTTTCTAACAACCTTCCATATTTCGACAAATTTGTCTTTTCGTTGAATTTTTTTAAATGGATCACGTAATCACTTTAGTTTCTCCAGTGTCACATACTGTTTCATGATTTCCGTAATTTTTCTTACTTTTCTTCGAGCATTTATTTTGATTATAATATGATGGGAATTTCGTCCAGAAACAGTTTTATCAGCTATCAAATTTGTTATAATCAATCAAAACATATGTTATGAATTTTCTCTTTTTTTTTTTTTTAATTCCTTTAGATTATTTGGAATGGTTGTTAAATTAATGGCTAAACAATACATGTAACTGTAATTTAAATATGTTATACATAAGTGAATTGTTCCGTAAAGAAAAAAAAAAAAAGAAATTAAATTACTTGGTTTAAATCTTAAAAAAAAAAAAAAAAAAATGAAATTGGTCTAATCTATTTCTGACACTTCTCTTGCAGTGCTATCAGACTATAAAGTAAGGATGGAAATATGTGGCCATATTTTTTAGTGCAAAATATTTGCCAAACAGTAGCCATTATTTAACTGTTAATTCAAAGAGAGGAAAAAAATGATTTGCTTTCTTTTTTCCTTCCCATTTCTATCATTCCTTTTGCCTTCCTTCCTTTGTAACAAATTTCATAAAGTATCAGCACTGTTCGCTTTGCTCTGAAATGAAAAGAAAAAAACGAAATTTTCTTTCATTCCACTGATGAAACCTTTTCAAACTAAATTTTTTACTTTCTTTTTGGGTTATATTTCGATGAAAAAATTTTAATTTCATTTTCTAAATTTTCACAATGTGCAGAATTTTGTCATCATTGAATTGTTGTTGAAAGAGAGGATTTGAATTTGAATTTGAATTTTTAACTGTTTCCATTAATTTATTCATTGTCACCGACTCAATGCGCCTCTTCTTTGTTTCCTTGTTCACCTCGCATTTGTCTGTCAACTTGAGAAGGGAAGACAAAATTGAGCGATAATTCAAATTTAGCATAACTTATCCAAGCTAGATTAACCATTTATGGCCAATTTCAAATTTCCAATAAATCGTTAAAGTGTAATGAAATATTAGGAGGATAGTTAAAAGGGTTGATTCTGATGCATAATGCTAATATCACATTTGTGCCCTGTAGAAATGGCATTATGAATCTATTAAGAATCCTTGAACATGCAGAGGACCGATTCCATACGGTACAGAAATGCAGATAATGACACGGTATCCATACGTGTTCTAAGCAGAGTCATACGTCAGGTTCGATGTTTCCGGATTTTGTAAGAACAGCAATGACTTGAAACTCTGTCTTTCCACACAATTCACTGCAGTGAGAAGAAGGAAGAATGTGTGCTATCATCACTGTTATCAGAACAGTTGCTATCAATGTTTTCCGTTTAGTCCCATCTATGAGAATTCCCCTTGGACGGGCTTCTTCATGAAGTCTTCCAAATTGCTTAAATATCCTATTTCATGTATGCTTATTTACCCTTCGCTTATGATTTATTAATCTTGACGAAATTCAGCTCTGAAATCTGAAATCCGTCGACTATGAAGCTGTCATTCATATGCTCAGTGGGAACTGCAATGAGCTACCATATCAGAATTAATCGAGACGTTTTTTCCTCCTTTTTTCTTTTTTCTTCACGAAGAAAAAATTTCCGAGGAAAATATTTCGCATTTGCTTATTGGCTGTTATCTATGAAACCGTTATCAGTAGTTGATAATAACGATGATAGTGATAGCGCTGATAGTTGTTTGTGGTGATGCAAATACCTGCAACAACGGGAACGGTTTGGATTCATAGATGGGTGGTTGGATGGACTATTTTTGCATTCCATAAATTTTTCACCGCTTCACAAGTTCGAATCAGTCGTTAAATTTCGTTATCTCTCGGACGGCAATCTCAGATGATCGCTTGATGCAACAACTTTTCAATCGAATGATTTGTGTCGTTCATACTATCGATAACTTATTATTCGGCTGGTGCATGTGCCGAAAAATGACTGCCATTACATCGTCTCCTCACACAGTGCTCTTTCTTCTCTCCTTTAACCTTTCTGTACAGCTCACAATTCAAATAATCTACGAAGTCGGTATTATTTTATGATAATTGATAGGAATCGAAATGTTAAGTGTCATTTTCTCATGTCGTTTATTTCTGAATTTTGCCACATACAGAATACAAAATGATACGATTCGAAAATGCTGCAAATGTTTAATTGGTATTAAAATTGATGGGAAGTGGAATTTCCCGCGAATGAGCGGGAACTGTCTATCTTGCGAACAATCAACTAGCATTTTTCCGTACTTATAGACAACTAAAACTGACACGAAAGACAAACTTGATTAGGATCAACTCATAATTGGGAACAATGAATACAACTGTTCGAATTTCTCAGCAAGATTTTTCTAGAATCGCAACTAAAAACTTCAGAATTGAAACTTCACGGAAACAAAATTAAAACAAAATCAGTTACAACTGCCTTTTCTCGCCCTCCATAGGATAGCATCAATTTCATATAGAAATAATTCGGATTTTTTACTCAACTTTCCGGAAGTTTCCTTATTTTCTCATCTGCCACATTCATTATTTCCAGCAATTAACTGCTGATCATTATCTTTCCTAAGTTATGAAATATAATGAGCAGATCAATTTGTAGCCGAAGGATTTGTTTTCATGTCAAATAGTTTCTAACTTCGCACATTATTTGTCTCCTGTTAGGATTCTAGTTTCTAAACTTCTTAGTTCTAGTTTCTAAACTTCTGGAAAACGGACGAATGAGATTTGCTTGTCTATGACAGCGATTCTTCCTTCCTCTCAACATCATTCTTGTGTCAATTAAATTGATGGTAATAGGAGAAAGCTTTGATACAAAGGAACAGTTCATGTTAATACCGTAGCGAACCGGGAATAGTGATTACGGATGATTATTGTAATTGCTAATAAACAGTAGCACGAACATCTGATATCTGATACCAGGCACTAGATTCATTACTGAATGATTCCTACTAGTTTGGCTAACATTTGCGTTGCAGACTGATTTTGTTCGCAGACTTAATGAGTGCTTTTCTCACTACTACTTTTGCCAAGAGTAATATTTTAATTTAATATTTGTATTTTTTGCTTCTTTTCCTAAATCTTCAAGCACCAGTCATCGTCTACATGTGTATACCTTCGTTTTTCTGTGTTTATAGAATTAGTCAAAATGTATTTCCTCAAGTAGCACTATAGCACACTTGCACCTCGGAATGAAGAATCTTGTTTTCCATGTTGTTGGAATTAGAAGTAGGTCGCCTAGACTGGAATGATCAGCAAAGGACTGAATTTCTTTTTCTAACTTAGCTTTCGATCTGCATGAAGTAAGGATCTGCTAGTGTGATAGGACAGTGTCATTTTTGGAAAACATTAGCACTGATTTGGAATTCCTGAAGAAACCTCCAAGAAGTTAATGATTTTCAAATGATCCACTTCTTATCAGTAGCAAATATCGACTGATGTTCAGGAGTTGATCGGAATTTCGCTCCCTGTACTCCACAGTTCACACATCTCCGATAAGTATAAATTAACAGTAGCCAAGATGAGACTGTAGGATCAATTCGGAACTAGTTTTCAGTGATTACGTCCTTGCTCAGCACCTCTCCGTACTTCTCCCCGAAAACAATCACTGAACGCATTACACAGAAGGGAAATAAACTCTTCTACTGGAACTAATTTTCTAATTAAAGGTCACAGAATTTAGATGTCATTTGCCAGCAGAAAAGCTCTTCAGAAGCAGAAGCAACACAAAGGCTACTTCTTATGAAGTTTCGCCATCTCAACCGAAATTGCCTAGGAAGAATCCTTCCTAAACTTCCAAACAGCTGCTATAGATCTGAATTTGGCTTCTCATCTTCCGAATGAAACGTGTATTGCTTTCCGATTTTATCAAGCTGGAAGATTGCAACTTCAAGCACTTCTGATCATCAACCGTTCCCGATCCTTATGTTAGTTGCCGGACGGAAACGGGATATCGTTGGTGTCAACTGTGGGGAGAACAATTGTGAGCTAGCAAACTATTATGTCGATAGCGATTACTCCAGCACTAGACAGATGAAAAAGAAAGGGAAAGAGGGAGTAAGAGAGAGAAAAACTCCAACAGAGATTCTTACGATTTAGCAATTTTCAGAAGAATGCTTCCTCGTCCTTCATCGTTCGCGCAGCAAACTTTTTTCAGAATGTTTTCCTCTTCCTATCCACATTTTCAAATTATTACTAATTATGTGTATACGTATGCGTTGAATGAGGCACGTGAGCTACATAAAGAATGACGTAGAGAAAGTGTGAACCTGCTTATAAGTGCTACATCAAATAGACCTTCCAAAAGAAATAGTCCCTTCCTGTCAAATAAAATTTCAACTTTATTTGAGTTTGCAGAAACAATGAGGGATAGAACAACGGACAGAAAAGTATCGCCAAGGAAAATATGCAAGCAGTTAATTAAGTAATTAGTGAGCGGTTAAGAAATGATAAGGAAAGATGAACTTATTCAATATATATAGACAACATATGTTTCATGAATTCATTTATTTGAAAACGCAAATAATTCGTGTATGTGTGTGTGTGTGTGTCCTTGTCAGCGTTTCAGTGCTTTTGTCAACATTTCAAGTCAAACTCTAGAGGTAATTTTTCTGAATTTAAAATAACAATATTTGTGCAAATCTTGGCAGCTGCCAATCAACTCAGCTAAATTTTATGAGATCTATAATTAACAACAATAATGATGAATAATGATAGTAATTAAAAATTAATGGCAATTTAAGAGCAATAAATAATTGATAATTATTAATAATCAGTAATAATAGTGGCTAACAAATAGTACTCACTAATTAGCAGTAAATAACATTAATTAATCAATAGTAAACAATGACGATTAATTAATAAAAATTAATTAGTGACGAATGATAACAATTAATAATTCATCACAATACTTAACAGCAGTTCACTTGGTAAATTTAGTATTAAATGGTAGCAAACGGAATGTGATAAAATTACCAAAGTGATCGCCCAGTTAACAGCAGTACGGTAAGCCTTAAGTTGAAATATCACGTGCGTGGCAGTGACCTTTGGCTGTAGGAATTAGATGGTGGCAAAAAGGGGAAACGAATTCATTCTACCTTGTCAGCTTCCTTTGCATGTTTGTTTGCCTTCATCAGACTTTGTCACTTTCTTCCTGAACCTGAAATGAGTACACGTCAACTTCGCCTTCCCCCCTTCCCTCCTCCAGCTACGCCATTTCTTCATCACCTTTAAACAGTTATCGTATTCAATTATCGTTTGCCCATCACTCGGAAGTAGTAATGAATGCACCGGAACACCTAACTCCCTTCTCCTCGTCTAGTTCTTTGTGTTTTAAATTAGAAAAGTCTTCCTCTCTATTGTCATATCTTCCCTGCTTATTTCTTTATCGATTCACTCCACTCTTTCGAGAATTTTTTTATTCATTATGATAAATTTGAACCATATTAAACGTTTCTCGCTCCTTTATCTCTACAACCACCCTCGTGCTCACCCGTTTCTTGCAAGCTTCATTCTCACTTTCCTTCTGCGATTATTCCGCGATGTCTTTCCCTGGAAGGCTTTTCCTCTACTCGCGTATGAACGGGTGTTGCTCTTCTATCACTCTCTTTGTTCTATCAAATCTAACTTACAAAGGCTCCCCGCTAACAGTTATTTAAGTAACGGTAATCCGGAGGGAGGAGATAAATTAGATGGCAAGTTACCGGTGGACTAGACGGCGAGAGGTCGGACCGGAGCGGGATCTACCGGTGGACTAGACGGCGAGAGGTCGGACCGGAGCGGGATCTACCGGTGGACTAGACGGCGAGAGGTCGGACCGGAGCGGGATCTACCGGTGGACTAGACGGCGAGAGGTCGGACCGGAGCGGGATCTACCGGTGGACTAGACGGCGAGAGGTCGGACCGGAGCGGGATCTACCGGTGGACTAGACGGCGAGAGGTCGGACCGGAGCGGGATCTACCGGTGGACTAGACGGCGAGAGGTCGGACCGGAGCGGGATCTACCGGTGGACTAGACGGCGAGAGGTCGGACCGGAGCGGGATCTACCGGTGGACTAGACGGCGAGAGGTCGGACCGGAGCGGGATCTACCGGTGGACTAGACGGCGAGAGGTCGGACCGGAGCGGGATCTACCGGTGGACTAGACGGCGAGAGGTCGGACCGGAGCGGGATCTACCGGTGGACTAGACGGCGAGAGGTCGGACCGGAGCGGGATCTACCGGTGGACTAGACGGCGAGAGGTCGGACCGGAGCGGGATCTACCGGTGGACTAGACGGCGAGAGGTCGGACCGGAGCGGGATCTACCGGTGGACTAGACGGCGAGAGGTCGGACCGGAGCGGGATCTACCAGTGGACTAAATGACATGAAGATCATCGCGCTCCCATCTAGCGATGCTGTTGCAATTCGTGTGCCAACCCAACTACCTTCTCTAAATGTTATCACATTTAGAAAAATACTTTTCCTTTCTCCATGTACTCATTTTCTCTACATTCCATTATCTCACTTCTACACTCTCAGTCCCTCCCGTTATTGCCAAATATTTTTCGTTGGAATCTTCTCCATCCTTATCCACACATTATTTTGTGTGATCTCTCTGATTTTCATCTGTTCATCTGTTACCGTTCCTTATGAAGACTTATTCTCTCTTCAACACTCTCGTAAGCTTGAGCTCTCTTTTCATTGCCTGCTGTTCCTGATGTTTTGAGGACGTCTAAATCCGCGTGCTGTTTGGGATTTCAGCTTGAATTAGTCTTTGCTTCCCTTAAAAGTCCTTAGATCTACAAATTCCAGTTCATCTTCCACACAAATCTCGATCTCTCCCTTTCCTCTCGAGTTCCTCCTCAGTTCGGATCAGTCTTCTCTACAGTGGTACCTGCTGTCCTGTATCACTGATGCCGTTGTCCATCTGCTGTCTCAATCGAGTGATGTGCAAACAGGTCTTCGAGAGAAGGTCCATCTATTAATATCGTTCAGAGCAGTTCCTGCAAGCTTTCCGTCTGCGAAGAGCTGAAGTGCTTCTTAATTCGTTTCTTAATTTTACTTACCTGACATCGTGTCGAAATGACATCCATAAAGTGTCGTTTTCTTCTTTTTCTTTTCCAGATTTTTCTAAATTTCTTCACTTGCCAGTTTGCTGAGTGCGATTCCAAATTGTTGGAAATTCTCTTTTTCGCTATCACAGTTTATCTGACACTGTAGGCCAGATTTGTCGAGCAGCATTGAATGAGATCTATCCTTTCCTGCATCGCCATCCTACTGGAGTATGCGCGAGTTCAAGGTGACAATTTTTGACTATTTGCTATTTTATCAAAAGCTTTGAGTTGAGCTGAAAAAACTAGCCATACNCTGGAGTATGCGCGAGTTCAAGGTGACAATTTTTGACTATTTGCTATTTTATCAGAAGCTTTGAGTTGAGCTGAAAAAACTAGCCATACTTTTTTTTTTTTTCAGGAAATGACATAAGCAAAGCCATACTGTTTATGGTTAAGGTGGAAATTGTAATTGTTTTATTTTAACAATCTACTACATGCTATGCAAATGCTGCCACTACATTGTAAGCATGATAGCATGTGAGATGTTGTTTGTTTTTTCAGGTGGTGGTGCTTGGAAGTGGAGGTGTTGGTAAATCAGCTCTAACTGTTCAGTTTGTCTCAAATACATTTATTGAAAAGTATGATCCGACAATTGAAGACTTTTACCGTAAAGAAATTGAGGTTTATTTATTGCTTTCTTCCTCTTATTAAAGAAAATAATGTAAAGGAGCTCGAAGTTATTTCCTGAACTTTTGCATTTTACCATAAGAATCATCCCCTTTTCTTGATAACATGATTGCAGAGTTTTCCTCTTATAAAGATCTTCAGAATTAAATTTTAGATAACTTTTTTGTTTGCAGGGTAGGCTCGCATACCCAGCATCATGGTACCATTTCTTCGGTAACATTCGTTTATGAGCAGCTGACTAATTTATCTCAGATAACGAGGTTAAATACCTCACAATTTGCTGCCACTTGAAAGAAAATTTCCCATTATCCAGAAAGGACACGTACAATTATTGAAATGTGATTAAGATTTAATTAAGAACAAAAAGTTTTAGATTGCTCATAAGTTCTAAATCATCGATAAAAGTTGGTGATACTTAAGTGACCTTAAAAAAACTTCCAGGTAGATGGCCAGCCATGTGTGCTAGAAATTCTGGACACCGCGGGCACAGAACAGTTTGCTTCGATGCGCGATTTATATATCAAAAATGGACAAGGTTTTGTTGTGGTTTATTCAATAACAAGTCAGCAAACATTTCATGACATCAAAACGATGCGTGAGCAGATTGTTAGGGTTAAGGTAAATCTTTAACAATTAATTACAGTGGAGCGTAAGTGTGAGCTATTCTTTGTGCGGCTTTAGTAGCTTATTGACTTATACATATGTTTCATTTAAATCTGGTTCACTGCGTACTCCTGAATTTTTCCTATAAGCGAGCATTTCATGCTGGTAATGAAGGCAGTATTCTCTAAAATCGGTTCGGATTAAATGTTGTAACTATATGATATAGGGAGACTGAAAGTAACAAAAAACAGAAGGATTTAAAAAGCTAATTTTAGGGTACCGATCAAGTGCCTATCCTGTTGGTTGGTAACAAGTGTGACCTAATTCATCAGCGACAGGTAATTATTTCCGATTAATTTAAATTTTAACTTGAATGCCTAGGAAATAATAATGATGATGCGAATAGGCAATATTTGAGATACCATTCACGCGAACTTCTGCAATTTTTTTTACGTCTCTTGTTCAAATGACTGAAGTAAAATTTGAAGTACTGCTTAATTGCTTTCACATTACCCATCCCAGTTTTTCACCGTTCTTGCTATTTGGTTTATCTTTTTTTAGGTACGAACAGAGGACGGTCTTGGATTGGCAGAATATTGGTCGTGCCCATTCACAGAATGCTCAGCTAAAAGCGCGCATAACGTGAATACTGTATTCGCCGAAATTGTTCGCGAAATGAATTATATTCAAAATGCGCGTATTAAACAAAATCAGGGATGTTGTATAGTGCTGTAATTACTGTTCCATCCTCTCTTTCTTTTCCTTTTTTCTTTCTTCCTATTTCATTAGTTTACATCGCTTACTTAAGCTGATGGATACTACTTATTGTCTTAATAATATTACTTTTTCTATTTATTTCCATCTTTCCACTCAATAGTTGGTCTGCTAATCATTCCGTAATTGTCTGTTGCTTTCACAGTTGAAGCAGTCGTAAAAGATTAGGTATCAGTAGGCTCGTTGTGTTATTCAATGTAACTTTCTTCCCTGATATAACAGCCAGATACTGCAAAGCCCCGCGTAACTTATTGAGAACTGGTTTATCCGTCAGGTCGCTTTTTCTCTACAATCTAAGTAGTAGGTTTGTCAGTGATCATCGGATTTGCTATTTCCTACATAGCTGTGGAATTGAATTCCAGACTATTTTTGTTTTTACTAGAAACTCTTATGCTGAATTTCGAATACTATGTTTTTTCATTCTCATCAACTGAAAGTTCTGAAGAACCTCATACATATGTAATTTCTGTATTACTGCACTTCTTGCTTCTTATTTAAAACGGGTAAATTAATGTTAAGTACTTTAAGTTGCCGATATAAAAAAGAACAACTGGAATCCTGGTGATAGCTTAAATATTCGCATGTGTTTTGGTGCGTGATGAAAAAGCTAAGAAAAAAAAAGTTTTTTTTTTTATGAAGAAGTAGATCTATTAAATGAAAAATAAATTCTGAGGATTTTCCAGAAAAACCGATTTGACTTAGTACTCTTAGTAATTCATAACTTTTTTTTTTCGCTTAATTCTGTATGTCCAAATTCCCTACCCATAACTTTCATATCATCAAAACACATCGCATATCGTACGATAGCGTTGCTTGCTTCCGTTATTTCTTATGACAATATTTCATTCTTTTTCCTTTGTTTTCTTTTTTGATTTGCTAATTTCGATAAGAAAAAGATTATTGTGCTCTTCCCGGGTTTTTCTTCAATTCAAAGCAATATCTTCTTTTCTCTATATTTCATCTTTCAGCAATTCTCTTTTCTTGTTCTTATCTCAGAAAAAAAAAAAAAAAAAAAAAAAAAAAAAGAAAAAGAAAAAAAAAACTTTGTTCCATGGTGATCACTGAGCTTTTATTTGCTTTCGAATTTTTTGTGAATGATTCAACTTGGCGCTGTTGGAGAAGCTATTGTTGAGGAAGGACTAGTTCTCCTATGATCATGTGCTTGCTGAAATGTTTCAGATTACTTTCGATTTACTTAACTCTCACAGGTCCATTGAACTAGTACTTCATTAGCTACCCAATATTTTCAAAAAGTTTCCAACAATTTGCGTAGCTTAGTTTTCCTGCCAGTGTGTTGTCATTGTTCTCCAGTTGTCTTATGATTGTTTGCGCGCCTTGGATTTAATATTTGCTTATTTTAGAGCCTTTCATTGTGAATAATACCATTTTTGTAACAAGCATTGAAATTCTAGATTTTTGAAATTTTCTGTTCATATTTTTTATCAAATTCGACTGCTATATATTGCTTTATTTTTATTTCGATTCCTTTGATTGCATGAATTTAATACAAATGGAAGAGTGTGCATATTTCAGGTCATAGGTTGAGAATTCGTTCCAATTCATGTATTTTATTTATTTTCAAATTTTTTTTATAGATAATATTTAGTAAAAAAGAAAAGGTAATTTAATGCAACGCTACATTTCTTCTCATTGCTAATCCAATTTTAGTAATAATTTATGAGAGGTACATCGTGTACCATTTTGTTACTCAAAATTACCAAGTGAAAATGAAACTGATGGGAATTGGAACGTGAAGTTCAGAAGCAAGTCTTCCGTAGAACTAATATGCTAGCCCACATCACACCGTTCAAGTTTGAACTGTGCTGTTTCTTTTTAATTTGATTTCCTTTCAAGTTGAATGCTTGAGATTTAACTAATGTTTATTACAGTTTTATTTCTTTACTTGTTGATGGTGGTATGTTACTAATAATTCTTGATTACTTTGATTGGTTTTACTCTTTGAACCTGGCTTCTTCGTATCATTTGATGTTATAGATCTTTGAGGTAGAACGGAAGGGAATTTCAGTAGCAAGACTGAGGGGTGACACAAGTACGAACTGAAGGGTATAAAGAGTGTGGAAGTATTATTGTCACTCGAGGAATTTTCTGATTAAATCTTAAGATTGTATGTTGATCGAAAGTACTTGAGGAAGAGCTAGCACTCTTCTTTTTCAGTGTATCTCCAAGATAAACCCCCGATTGATAGCATATCGATAACACCGTTTTATATCGGGTATGCCTTAAGTTCAGTTAAATCGTTTCATTCTTATAATTATTGGTTCTTTGTTATAAATCATATTTCAGTGATATGTGTTTCGCCATTTCGATTAATAAAATGTTTGAACAAGATTATTATTTGGCAAAGTACTTCGTACGTACATTATCGGGCGTTGCTGATTCAGTTTCTTTGTAATAAATCCACAGTCCTAGATTTTAGTGCTGTATTGTAGTACCGATAAATGCAATAAATATAACTAATGATCTTCAGAGATATAAATGAGTTTCTCCTAGTTTTATCTCTGCAAAGCTTTCTAGTGAACCGAACTGTTAGTATTCACCGGAATTCCGTACTTTTCTCTTCAGGAAAGGAATTCCTTTGTCCAAAGAAGCGATGAATAAAAGAATTTTCATTCAGCACTAGTATCCAATTTTGAATGTTTTCCTTCCGGAAAGTTTGGTCGCTGGGACACTGCTTTCTGCAAGGAGATACTAGTCTCAGAATAACCGTATAATTTGCGTACACTTTCAGGCTCTGCCATCCTGTAAATTATGTTTCCCTTGACACTTAACAAAATAATATCTGTTACTTGTTGTATCAGCAATACCAGCAAGTTTGTATCCGGTCGTTCTGAATTCTATTTACTCTTTCCGTTCGTTCAAAATCTGCAACAAAATCGAGGTAAGATTTCACTCACTCTAGCAGGGAAAAAGGAGCGGGAATTTTATTTGTGACTGAAAGCTTCTCGAAATCTTCCATTAAATGAAAAAATTTCGAATTTATTTAATCGTTCTTCCACACTTCATACCTTTCTAAATAAAAGAATTCAGAAGAAAATTGATAGGAGCAGTTGCAGTGGCCAGGAAATAGTTATAGAATAATTGGTTTCAAGTATCCACTGGGGTTCCTTATCTCATCACTTATAGGACGTAAGAGAAATTTGAAGCGCGCACTTACCAAGCAGGAACGGCAAGAAAGACGGTTAAAACGAGAAGCAAAAGAAGCGGAGCGGAAGAAGTACTCTTTCATGCAGAGAATCCAAATCTCTCGAATGAAGCACATGTAGATGAATTTGAATTTTCTTTTTCCTCCTTTTCTAACAACCGGTGGAAGAGAATTCAACTATCTTTACAGAGAAACTAACATATTCTTTTATCAGGACCTCAATTTCGGAGCAATTTCCTGGCCGTCTGAATCCAGCGAAAGAAGCACATCTACCTGATAAGCCAAACACAAATATTTTTATTCGAAGTGCATACAAAACTCAGTACTACTCAGTTTCAGAAGCGTTACGAATGCACAGGTTAGACATTTGCGTGACCAGGATTTTAGTTGCTCATTGGTTAATTAATAAGTAGAACAAGACTCGGCGAACCATTTAAAAAAAATTACAATTGAATGGGAGTTTGGGTTTTAAACTATCCTCGATTTAATTACAAAATCGTTCGATTAGGGAGTTACAATTGAAGGGAAGAAGAATCAGGTTTATGTTAGTGACTTCCTTTGACTAGATAGATGTTATAAAGCCGCTAAAAGAAATAAAGAAGAAATGATCTTAGCACAGGAGACCAGCTGATGTTTTAATTTTTTGCTTGTTTCTTTTTTTTAATGATATAATCAGAACCTTACACAGGTTATTATTATAATTTCTTGAGCTTAGTGTTGGTGGCTAAATGGACTTCTCATGATGTGTTTTTCTTTCGAAGCTTAATCTATTTTCTAACTCACAGAGAAATGCAACATTCATCGATTTACAATAATCCAAATGCACGCGTTCGTTTACGCATGGAACTTAATATGACAACGGAAAAGAAGGTTAAATTCAGACTTCTGTTTTAGTTTTTCTTTTTCTGAGTATCATTACTATTGCCTTAATTTCTGATGCTTGTTCTTCCAAGAATTTTATGTTTAAGACTAAAATGGTTAGCGATTCCGAAGAACTGGTACCAGTTCCATATCCATTCAACCACAACGAGAAAAGGACAATATTGGCATTTGCACATGACCAAAGTAACCGTGATGCAGCTGTTGAAGCTGGTGCTGAAATCGCACTTGGTCCAGATATGATTAAAAAGGTCTGAGTATAAAGGTGTGATAATATAGCTCTATATTACTTCATTGAAGCCTGGATATTCGTCTCTGACCACATACTAAAGAAAACCAAAATTGGTNAGCTGTTGAAGCTGGTGCTGAAATCGCACTTGGTCCAGATATGATTAAAAAGGTTTGAGTATAAAGGTGTGATAATATAGCTCTATATTACTTCATTGAAGTCTGGATATTCGTCTCTGACCACATACTAAAGAAAACCAAAATTGGTAATTTCAAGTAGTTTGATTAGTACTTCTTAAGCTGTTTAGTTGGAAATTGTAGTGGTGAAAATTTGGATCTGATATTTATTTATGCCTATAATTAGTCAATATCATCTATGGTATCGAAATCTATTCATGAAGGGTTTGTATTACTGATCGAATATATTTAGATTCACACTCTCTGGGTGGGCATTCTAGGATACAAGAAGAATTATGAAATTTTACCGGAAAGAAAATTGAGAAAATCAAGTATTAACATATGAATGGTAAAAAAAAAATAAATTTTAGAGCTAAGGGAAGAATTTAGTATGCTTTTCGGGAGCCTTAGTAATACATTTGTATTTCTTTGTTTTGAAATTGATAGATTTCAGATTATCAAAGGAATGTTCCGGATCGACGATTATGACTTCTGCGTTGCACATACTGATATGGCTTCCAGTATTCTTCCCTTACGAGGAATTTTGAGATCACGTTTTCCAAATAAAATTAATGGTATATGAATTTTTAAAATTGCTACTTTGGGATCGTTTTAGCTAGTAATGGAAACGCTATAATTAATCTGTGTCTTTGTTCTTTTTCACTAAAAAAAAAAGTGAATATGTTCTTGCTAATGTATACTTCCTACAAACCTTTTGCTGAGGTGCTGTTGTTTAACTTCTTCCAATAACTTGAAAATTCATTGTCAACTGGCTTCATTAATTACACAGTTTTTCTTTAGGGGGCCTTGGTGATAATTTTCACGAAATTATTAGTAAATTCAAAGATGGCGTGAAACTGATTATCCGAGGCGATCCAATCATGCCTATTTGGGGTCTATGCGATACTGTCGTAGGACGGGTAAATTAGAAATCTTGCTTACATTACCAAAGTTTAAGACAGGTTTGATTAGTATCTGTTGGAGACAGGATAAGATTCTTTATAATATAATAATTTTAGGCATGTTTCCAATATTGAGTTTCCGACAAAAGCCATTCCCACTGGCCTTTTTTTTTACCAATTTTAGTTGAAAATGGCTGATGAAGAACTGGAAGCAAATATCGGAGCTGTAATTCAGGCTTTGTGTAAACATCGAAATCCTGCTTTAGGTAAATAACCATTTATATAATGATTCAACACTCATGATAAATCCAACTGCATTGGTATGGGTACATGTATTGATCTTGATCGGTCTTGAGTTATACATATCATTTACTGTTATTTATTTAATACCCTCAGGAATGGCTGCAACTCTGAGATTGGTCATTCATTTCTTTCATATATATATATATATAT
>RCAB01000385.1:0-62159 GCA_003640385.1 Setaria digitata | reverse complement strand
TCTAACTTCACATTCAATCGTTCATTAAAAGCACAAATATGAGTAACTGGTCCGAAATTCGACACCATGTTCTTGATTCAAAAAGTTTTTCCGCATCATATCTCTTCAATTTGACCTCATATTGTTGATGAGGCATCAAAATCCAAGTGCTTGATCTCGGACCCGACATCAAGTTCATGAACATTAATAAAGTTCAATGGGCTTGACTTCTATCTTGACATTCAATCGTTCATTAAAAGCACAACTATGAGTAACCGGTCTAAATTCGACACCATGTTTTTGATTCAAAAATTTTTCCGCAGGATTTCTCTTCAGTTTGACATCATATTGTTGATGAAGCACCAAAATCGAATGTTGGATGCGGTAAAAGCTGAAATATGATTCAATACAGAAGAAGAATTGATAGGATTTAAATATTTGGTTCAGCTAGCCGTTTAAAATTTTATTTATTGGGATGCTAATAATCGGAAATTGTGAAACAAGAAATTGCAATGGCTAGTTTCGTTTTATCCTAGATTACCCTAGATTCATTAATTTAATATTTTAAAAATGTTATAAAATGGTGCGAAAATCGAAGCAATTGGTTATTAGTGATATATGCGTATATATATTGAACAGAGGAAAATTCTCTTATTCCTTTTTAATTTTTTGGCGATTGGTACGTCTTGCCCATGTCAAAAATATACTTGAGCTAAATAGCGCGTCTCTTTTTAGACTTACTATAAAAGGCAATTTAATTATGCGGATACTTATACGTGAGGATTCTTCTTTAAAGTTTTACTTCTAAAAAGTCGCGTCAGTTTATTATAATCATATTTTTGTAAACTCAACTAAATTAAGCGTCCTAATTGTGTGCATAACTTCATGTTTCTTTGATTCATATATATATATATATATATATATATATATGTATAAAAAATATATATATATAATGTGAAGCCTTATATATATATATATAAGGCTTCACATTCTTATGATTTTTCTAAAGCTTCCACTGATGGCTATGTAGAATAATAGGCATAATTTTTTAAAACGTTTATATTCTATATTTATACTCGTTTATATTTATATTCTCTATTTGTATTCCTTTGTAAATATTTTTTCTCTATATTCTGCCAATGGTGAAATGCCAAATAAACCGGTGTTGAAACCTGTGAAATAAGCGAACCAACCGTTTCCATTGTTCCATGTAGCGTTCTCGCGGAATACTGTGAAGAAATGGTTTCTTATTTTGTGGTAATTTCATATAACAGTAATGGAAAGACCAGTAAATTAAATTTTCTTGCTTTGTTTAAATAAGATAAGCACTGAGGTGATAATCAAATCATTACCGTCGGAAAAAATTCAAAATGTTGCAAATGAAACCATAATAACATCAATGATAATGTGATGTTATTGATGGCGAGAACGTAATAATGTAGTGATAGTGATGATGAACACAATGGCAATATCGACAAAAAATCAAAATTTCGGTGAAATTTGAAAGGTTTCAACGAAATTATGGGAAGTATTCCGTTGCCTCGCCCGCTTGGACAACATACAGTGAGTAGCCAAGTAACAAACAAAAAAGAAAACATGGAATAAGTGACAAAAAAGCATGGAGTGAGTAAAATCAGGACATCTAATTCATTAACAAACTAATCACACACACGTAATAAATCACAATAGATGCATGCAAAAAAAAAAAAGAAAAAGAACATAGGGATTTAACTGAT
Source organism: Setaria digitata (assembly GCA_003640385.1). Lineage (NCBI taxonomy): Eukaryota > Metazoa > Nematoda > Chromadorea > Rhabditida > Setariidae > Setaria > Setaria digitata. Next base: position 60,444 of record RCAB01000385.1, on the reverse strand, counting down.
TAATAAAGCAGAAAAGATAAAACAGAAAAAAGTGTATTCAGGGAAAAGAATTATGTTAAAAGCATGTAATAAGTGTAAGTGGCAAGAAAAAAGTAGTCAATCATTTGGCTAGAGAGCATGCGGTGATTAATTATCAAATAACAAAACAAAATATGCAGTGAACAAAATTAGGACATTTGCTACTTGATCAGGGCAACAAAGGAAATGAATGGAAAGAGGGAACGAGAAGAAAAAAGCATGCAGCAAAACTAAGACACATGCATGCGGTAAGTGACGAAAAAGCAAGCAGCAAGTAAAAATAGGCAGTTTATCATGTTAATATAGTTAGCGAAAAGACGACAAAAAGATCGTAAAAATGATTATCTGGCATTCAGTAAGTATCATTAGGTTATAAACAATAAAGACACATGCAGTGATAAAAAAGGCATGCAATAAATTAATGTGGTCAAAATTTTTACAAGCAATAGGTATCAGTATAAAAAACAGTGATGCGAAGAAATAATCATCTGACATGCACTGAGTAACCAAATAATTAGACTTACAGTAGACAAGGATGCAATAAAAATAAGAGGGAAAAATGAGCGTGCATTTGGTTTAAGTGGCAAAAAATGTTCAAACTTCATATTGTTTTTGAGGTCCCTCAGAGCAAATTGAAGAAATTCCTGCTGGAAATTAGAATTCCCACGAATGCCCTAAACCCTTGAAATAATATTCAGTTTGTGCTCAAATTATAAACAGCAAATTATTTAATGGAAGAAGGAAAAGACTGCTACAATTATCATGAATTCCAGATCATAATGTTATAAAGACAACACGACTCCAATAAAAAGTATGAAAGTTAGCAATAATACACACTTACAAACAAAACATTTTGCATAAAATTAAAATTAGGAATGAAACAAGAAAAAAAATCAGTGACTAGCTAATATTAAGAGCAGAAAATTAGCACAGGAAAATTTTAAAAATATTAAATAAATAGAAAAGGAAATATTAAACATGAAATACTAAACATAAGTGCAACTGAATTCCGGATGGATTTAATTTCTAATATTACGAGCACTAAAAGCAGTGTTGACAAATCTTTTGAAAAAGTCAAGTGCTCAACAGTTTCACAACTCCTTAAAATATAGCTTTAGTTACTACATCTATTGCGTATATGTGTATGCATATATAAAATAATTAAGAAACGCAATTTTTTCCTTTCTACTATTTTATTTTACTCTTTTACTTTTCCTTCTTTTGTTTTTTTCTTTCCATCTTTTTCTTTTTTCATTCTTTTGTTTTATGTTACTTTTTTTACTTTTTTTTCTACATTTTTTCTTTTTTTCAGTATTAATAATTCTTTGACTATAGCATTACGAAATGTCATTCCATTTTTTGTTTTTTTGAGTATTTGTAATACTAGTATAACTTTTATTACTTTCAATTTTCGATTAAAAGATTTATTCTTTTGCTGGTTGGTTGCCTAAGGCTAGCAAAACAAATTATTAAAATTTAAAAAAAAAAATTTCCGGAGATTTATCTTTTAACCTACCTTTTCTACCTGACGACCATAACCGAGCAAACAAAATAATACAAAGAGGCTGAATCTTCTGATTAGATCCAAAAAAAGTACCAAGCCAATAAATATTATTTCGGAGTTAACAGGCTAGCAGATTGGTTTATTTGAAATTTTTTTAGTTCTTTTTTTTGAACCTAAGAAATAAATCTTCTGATTAAGAGTCAGAAATTCTAAAATTAAACTAATCACTCAAATATACCTTAAAGAAAAACATCATTTTTTTGTAAAATTACTAAAGCTTTGATTTCATAACCCCCTTGCCGCTTTTCATGATCCATATTTTATTGGATAGAGGATGGAAAATAATTGGAACAGACAGCAACAGACTAACCTTATGAGGGCCAAATAATGTTAAATTTTCTGTTGACCTAAAAGAACAGTACACTTACTAAGAAATCCAAAAGATCAACTTTACTAACATCTTATTTATTAAACTAATGGAATCGCCTCAAGATAATACAAACCTCAAATTAAGAGATAGTGCGAGCTCTCTATTCTCCCCACAAGTTCAAATCTGAGACACTTCAAATGTATTTCGTTTAATACGGCCACGCACATTCACCAGTCCTGGACGTGCATTTCTGTCGCTGCAGAAGTTCTCCAACAGCGGGATGGAATTCTTCCGGTTGCACCGTAATCAGTATATCCTATGAAGCTGAAACCGAATTGTTATCGTTGATCTGCTGAAGTAAATTTCTTTTACACTCGAAATTGACACGTAACTTAAACAAATCCAATTTCTTGCTATATTGCCCTCTTCTAAATATATTACTGTTAGTGATAACTTATCTTGAGTGTAAAAAAAAATAATTACAGGACCAGTTCAGGAATTTTTCCTCAGACTCCACAACATTACTTATTGCCATCGATGCCACCTGCACCCCAACATTTTCTTCATCACTATCTTCTAGCAGAGAGAGGTGAACTTCTCTTCCGCCAGCCAATTTTCGGCAGCATCATCGTACTTTCTGGCAGAGGAGGCCACCCTGCCTTCCTCTCCCTCTTAAATGCCGATGTTAGTTAGCTCTTCTACCAGATCGCCTTCCTCATTCCTCCCTTCCTCCATTTCGTTTTGGTTACTTCGCCCTTCAAATTCCGCCAACCTCCTTCGAGCGGCTTAACATCGCACTTTAAATAGTTAGGATTATTAATTGTACGTTATTTAATCTTCACTCTTGAGATCAAAAAAGTCATGATACTATATTCTTATTAAATTATGCATAAAATAGTTTCTAAAGCAATCATGCAATTTTGGTCACACATTTTCATACTCAGAAAATTGCTTTACAGTGCTAAATTGAATTGAAAAAAAAAAAACCGAGTGATTTACCTGTCCTCTTTCAGTTATTTATTCCTGTGATGCATGTTGCGTTACAAGTTCGGTTTCTAGATATTGCAAGACAGCAGATACATCCGGAAGTACCGGACCTGTTGCTTCGAGGATGAACGACATCTGTAATTCGCGATTAACTTGCATATTTTTAGAAGATATCAGTCAAACATAACATTTGTGCATCCTAGGCTACAAACACTTGTGATAAAGTGAGTGAGTAAAAAATTGATCATCATCGAAGCATTAGTGAAAAGCAATAGAAAAGTATGAGTTACATAATAATATGCTTCAAATCGACAAAAATCCAAAGTCTCGTGTGATCAGCAGCAAATTGATCGAAATGAATAACAACAACTTTGCTATTGCCAACACTTTCAAATACTTCTGCATTATTTAGTGATTGCGCTGATAATGCAGTTTTTATCTACAACTATTGGTCATGTAGAAAGTTAGTGTGTTTAGATTATATTCTGCTACACGAAGTGAGAATTTTTGGAGATCTTTCTTTCCTTACGTGAATGAAGACCAAGCGATTATCATATTATATGAACATACCCTTCCTTCGCACTTGCAATTATCGACCGATTTTAATGAAGTGGATGTAAGCCCATATGGATGGATGAATATGGCTGAGTAGTTGATTAATCTAATCCGTTCCTTCTGAAATAGTTCCCTTGGTAGTCGTTGCCCCACAACAACTTCCAACAACACCACTCACACCGCTTCTATCTTTTCCTCTTTTGAATAAAAGTTTCGACACCTCAACAGCTTCCCAATTTGTGAATCTTAATTGATTTTAAATTGACTATGCTCAGATAAATTACACTGTGATGAGCAGGAACTAACCATCGAACATGATCTAGTCCAATGAAAAAAATTAGCTAATTTCTATAAAAAAAAAATTCTAAATAATAGAATTCGGCGATCATCCACGAGTTATTTGAAAAAACTCGATAAATATACTACACTACATTCACTAGCAAAATTATCGCTTCAAATCAATTGGTAATTAAAGAAGTCCAAGAAGTTGTATTTACATAAATATTTTAAATTTTTGCTGTATTTACATAAATATTCGCCTGTCTGCATCACACACTGCGTTTATCAAATTCTTCATGATAAGAACTAGACGTCTTTCAATTTTAATTGGTGCGCTTACAGCGTTTGTCTACTGGTGGTTAACAGTACTGTGAAGAACAGAAGTCGATGAGAAAATTTATTGTTTGAATTCTGACCTAATCCCTACTCTGCAATTTTTTCCTTATCCAAGCATGTTCAATATGATAAATTCGATTAAGCTTTTATTGTGATATAACTTCCACACAACACAAAAAACAATTTGAGCAGATAAGTCTTTTATTTTCACTGTCTTGTTGATTTACCTCTTATTTCTTTAAAATGAAGACTTCTAGACTAAGCAATTACAGCTTCTGCAGAGTGAAATATTATTCCAGAAAAAAGTGGAAATGAATAAGTATATGGAAAACTAAATGGCCATTCTTATTTTACATCAATAATGGTCAAGCGTCGAATATCTCTTATATTTTACCCGAATGCTAAAGACAAGTAAAACAGAGAAAATTCTGAATATATATAATCTAAGGAAACTATGACAGACACACATGATTTTACGTATCTCAATTTTGCGGATTCAATCTGTGATTTTATCTCCAAAGTACAATAATGGATGTTTCTCCTTCTTTTCAAAAAACAAGAAAAAAAAAATTTGATTGACAGAATTTCAGCAGAAAGTAAACAATATGTGAAACAGTGATCAAATTGAAAGTATTTTTCAACTAAAAATTGAAAAAGCGGTTAGTTTTATCGATTTTTTCTCTAGTTTCATTCTCGCCGGGCAAACTGTCGAAATTCAGGTCAAAGCCTTCATTATCACGAGTTGATGAGTTCGTGTCAGCACCACCAAAAAGGGCCATGTAGTCGTTGGCACCAGTAACAGATCCAGACTGATCTTTAAAAAAAAAATTGCATGTGTGGTTGTGCCTTTTTTAGTTAAAAATCTAAAACTTATCCAAAAGCGCACAAATTTAAGAAGCAGAGGATTAAAGATTTAAACGCATCGCTTTAAAATCGAGTAATTTAAAGAACTATTTTCACGGGAAAGTAGAACATTTTACTTACGATTTGTTGTCTTTTAATCTAATTCAGGGTCAAAAATGCTGCATCGAGAAAAGTAATATTAAATGAAGTACTCTGAACTGGATGCAAATTAGCATCAGGAGCTGATTTATGCCGATCCCGAAATGAGAGTAAACTTTTTAATTTGTATGGTTATGATAATCCGACAGCACTCACTCTGCATAACAGCGGAAAAGTTGAAGATTGCAGATGCGTCAAATTCTGTATCCATCCCGAGATAAGGATTTGACAAATTTACTGCTGATACATTTGGGGCGAAACTTGTAAACTGTAAAAGTTCTGCAGAAATAAAGTTGCTGCTTTAGGAGAATTAGTAACTATAAAGCTTAAAATAATTTACAGAAATTTCGAATTCATTATTAAACTCACGCTCGCAAAGAAATTAGTAGGATCCAAATCTGATGAACTATTCTGTCCTGGCTGCAAATTAACGCTTCTAACTGGTTCACATATGTCTAGAAGATAAAGAAGTAGATGTTGCAGCAGTAAGACTGTACTAAGAATTGCAATCTTGTTAATGTAACGTTAAAGAAGGAATCGAAAAACGTCTGATTATTTCCTAAACAACATGAAAAAATTACAATTACGTATCACAGTTACGATAAGTCAGAATACTTCTCTGAAGCTGAAACAAATAAACCTGCCAAAAGGAAGTAATCTGGTACGATGTATGATTATTTCCCGAGCAATATGCTGTCCTAGTCAGTAAATTATGACTAATGGCAGAACTGCATAGTCAGAAGACAGATGCATAACCTTAACCGTATGCGTCATCTTGAATGACAATCTGAACTGTACTGCCAGAGAGCGCCGGCAGCATATATAGTTTGACTTCTCCACTAACCATCATTATAGTGAACAGTATTAACTTCTTCACTTCTTCTGGTTATCGTGGTTTCCACCTCTTTGGAACAATCAATAGAATGTAAGGCGGAGTTACTGTCAATATTGTTGTCCTAGATAATCAATAAAAAAAAAACATGGAAAACTGTGCTTAATCTTAGCTTTATCTTAATAGCTTATTATTAATTAAAGTCCTTCTCTTCGTCCTTGTCACGAACGTTCTCTCCACCTTATCGTAAATGTATTTTTAAAATATTAAAAAATACAACCTTATTACACGTTGCATTTCCATTACTATTCACATCGCTCAAAATGTGCTCTTTTTCAATCATGTCGATAGTTTCTTCAGACTGTGCTGAGTCCGCGCTCAGCTCATTGGATACCTGAAGAACTTCGAGGCTTTTATCAACTTCCATTGCTGTATTTGATACTTTTTTTTCGATTTCCTGCAATAAGTTCATTAAATGACTAATTGAAGGAATTATTTGACAGCAATCAGCAGATTTCCGATAAACTTGTTCAAGCATAACATAACAGCTACTAGTTCACTAAAAAGCATACTAGTTCACGAAAAAAATCTAAAATATATTTCCCTTCCTATCGCAATAATTTAATTTTTTTTTTTTCTCTCAAAAACAGAAATCCCCATTTCTCTTGTAATATTTCGTAACGAACAAACCTCATTTACAACAATAAACATAACATTTCCCTTTAATTCTTTGTCATCGGGTGTGGTCAAATCCTGTTCATCCAATTCTTCTCGAATTTCTTCCCGACTATCAACACAAATCTCATTTTCAGCCTAAATTTTCATCTCCAACCATAATGAAGAATTTAAGAAAACATATACAGTGAAAGTAAAAAAAATACCTGAAAATTCAAGGTCAAAGACTCGCCAACAATTTCCTCTCGTATGCGTTCAAACGAACCCTTCTCTTCACCTGCATCAGCATCATTAGCATTATTCAAACACAGTGAAGAACCCTCTATTTTTTCCTAAAACTGTTAAGATTTATTTAGTTAAAGTAGAAAGAGATAGAAAAAATAATAAACCAATCTCATTTATTACGTATGTTGTATTTCTGTATAAAAGCAAAGGTTTTTTTTTTAAGATTATACCACTGTTTTTTTTTTTCTTTTTTTTTTAAATCATACTTCTACTTTAAAATATTTAGATTACACAAAATGACTAGAACAAAACAACACATAAATAACTTTTAGCCATTTCGAAAAATCAACAATACTCTCTTCCCTGAGATAAATAATTTGGTAAATTCGGGGAAAATTTTTAACATTTTGGAAAAAAATTGCAACCTACCTCAAGCAGCTGATTCTGATTAGTCTGGGACTGATTGTACTGCGAAAGTGCCGATGTATCCAAAATCCCTTGACTTGATAAATCTTGTGTAAGCTGAAAGTTTTGCAATTTTTATGAAGCAACAATGAATAATTAACTACCATATTTTAGTAGATGAATGTTCAAGACTAATCGGAAAAATCACCCTTGCAATGAAGACATATTCCTGCGCCAATTTTTTCAAAAGAGCGCGATTTTTCAATGCTAATGCAGCAGTTGCTATACAAAAGTTTATAAAAGGCAGCTCGCAACTTTCAGCAACTGCAAATCAAATTTTAAGTAGCAAAATCCAAATTTAAATAAGAAAATAAAAGAATTGGCAATACGGCTTCTTGAGTTAGAAAGATCTTTGATTTCAAAATGTACAGTTCAGAATTGTATAGTAGACTGTAAAACATAGAAGTGTGGAAAGTGTTTCACATGGAGAAAAAAAAAGTTAGGCAGCAACAGTGGTAACAAAAAAAAGAGAATCTGTGGACTTTTCTTGTTAGATCATTAAATTCTCCAAATAGCTTTTCCGTAAACTAGAATGTTTCATTAGCTGATTCTACTACCTTGCACCTCACTGTTAGGTTACGCATTTCCATAACCATCTCTTTATTTATCTTGTCATCAAGCTAATAAAGAAGAAAGCCATTAAATCTTTTCTTAAAATTTTAATTTCAACTTGACGTAGGTATAAAGTAAACACAAACAAGTCGCTTCCTTCTTCTGAATTGATTGTAGAAGTCGGTCTTTCCTTGTACGAGCATCTTCAATTTGTTTGCAGAGACTGGTTAATTCTTCCTTCGCCTATAACAAATCGACCTGTAAGCTACGTTTTACTTTAATGAAAAGTGAAGATTACCTTAGACACAAAGATGTTAACCTTGAAATGCAAAATAACCCACGAAGCATTCATTAATTTGTTTTGAACAGTTTTTAAACGATCTTTGAGGAATTGATGATCGGCCTTTTCTTTCACATTAACTTCCTCCAACTAAAAAAAAAAAAAATGCAGTAATTTGCACCTAGCAAAATTTACAAGCAAGTTCCACAAAAATCAACATACAGTTTTTTTCAGCTCTTCAATCTGTTCGTTAGCTTCTGCTTCCCGCATCTGATTTATTAAAATTTGTTGACGCATGCTATAAAATATGGTCATATATATATAGAGGGCATGACCGAAATTGTTAATCTGAGTAATAATTCTACAAATGGAACTCGTAGTTGCTACATACGTGACGGTACTATGACAGTGCATTAAATTATGCAAAGAAAGCATTAGCAAGTTTTAAATCTAGGATTTTGGGTACTAAACAACAAAAGTTACGACATTTCCTGTTTAGTTGCCGAAAACACCAGAAATTAAGAACTATTATCTTCAGTGGCATTATTATTGATAATTTTTGCTCCGGTTGTCACCATGTGATTGATAAAGATTTTAAATGATCTTATACATAAGTAGTCGTCACCATACATAACTAGTTGTTACCAGAAACTAATCTGATAGTATTATGGAGTATAGCAATGAAGTTCTGAAGAAATGGAAAAAAAAAGCATACTTCTCAACTTTTCCGCGCTGTAATCGCACTCGGGCTTGAAAATGCTTCAATTCTTCTTCCTTTTTAGCAATTTCTATCTCTTCCTTCTCCAGAATCAATTTGATTTCATTTTTTGCTTTCTCGGATTCTAAAAATTACAGGTGGAGGAAGTCAAATATAATCTTGCTATCGAGAAAACTCGAATATATTTGAAGCAAACCTTGATTTTTACGTTGATTTTTCTTCAAGACACGTCTCGTCTCTTTTTCCTTCCGTGCTGGAAATTTTAGCATTCTGAATGGATTGAATTTTCGTTTCAGTGAAATTTTCTACTACGTAAAGTCTTGCAGGATATCTAGTCAAAACAATCTAACTGTTATCAGTATAGGGCTTGTCATTTCTTACTCAAATCTTGCAACTCTTTGCGAAGTTGTTCCACTAAACACCGCTCGTCGTTCCCATCAGAATCCATCCTGACAGCGCCTTTGGGAAATAGACTTCTATCTGTTAAAACTCATGAATGTTAGTTCAAAACATCGCATTTCAAAATAATCGTAGATGAGTAAACCACCGTTACAGGGGTTCGAATGCACCTTCACACTGTATTAACTCCCTGTTTCCGTATTGAAATAGTTAACCTCTCTGTCCCCGAACCATCACGTATTGTTCAAGCAGCACGCCACCTCACAGAGAACAGAGTGAATCCTAAAATAGCGGATGTGTGCATGACAATGTTCCTCCTACTAAATCGCTCGCAAACACACTTCTCATTTTTCAGCCAGGAGAAGATTTCGTTCCCCCATCCACTTGAAATACAGCGAGAGTGCACGTGCATGATACGCAAAAGTCCCGAGGGCACACCATATCGCAGCGCACGTCACTCCAGACTTTAGTGTGACTGGCGAACGTTAGAATGCCGTGACCAACTAGGCCTTAGGGTTACAGCAACTTGTCAAATCGACTGTTTGTTAAGAGTCACCTCATCTTCACACGAACAGCTAATTCCAGCGAAAGTCACGAGAGTGAGGGAATATTTGTGTTCCAGTGACTACTCCAACCGAAATTACTAACCTAACTGTCTTCCTCAACTCGGCGTTGAATGTTTTCGTAAATCGCTTGCAAAAATGCAATACCAATTATGCAGATTAGTTCAACAGTTTACGAAAACTGTTTCCACTACTCATCATCCGTCGCAAAACCTCGCCTGTCTTTGTTCGGAATGACTCGCTATTTTTCACTACGGGTCTGAGATGCGATAATGATACTGTTACACAACTACGATATGGGGAATTGCGAAAACCGCAATCCCATCCCCACAATAAGTATTTAGTTCCAAAAGAGAGCCCTGAGTGTGATTTCTGCATTTCATATGTGTCTCACACCCCATTACTCTCTTCAGTATAACCGTCACTTCTGACCATTAAGCCATTATGGTAAATTAAATTTTTTCCATAAAAACTAATAATGGTGATCATAAAATAATTATTGATTAAAAAGTAACAATCAATAGCCAATAATTAATAATTGACGACTGATAATTAGTATTGGTAATCAATAGCTGCTAATGGATAAAAATAATAATAATTATTAGTAATAACAATTAATAGTCAATAATAATAACAAATAAATGATGATAAATGATAAATAATAAATTATAATAATAATAATTAGCAAGAAATTAAATAAAAAACATGTGTTTTATGCATATATATATATGTATATATATGAGAGAGGGAGAGAAGTCAATTAATTAATAAATCAATTATCATTATTAAATTACAGCAGCCGTGAGGAGGGAAATTAATATACGCATGCATACATTCAATTGTGTATACACTTTTCATTCATTTGAAACAAAGCACATCATCGAAATCGGAACCATTTCTAATTATAGAAAACAAGCAATGCAAAAGAAATATATTACATATTTTTCCAAAAAATGAAACGAAAAGAAAAATAAAAAAGAAAAGGATTCTTGACAAAAAAGAAGGAATTTGAAAGAAAGAAGGTGATAAACGCTGGAGGAAGAAAATGTTGTCCAAGCTAATTCTATTATGGTACTTGGCAATAAAGACAGACATGGCGCCACAAATCGTACCATTGAGAAAATTGGTCTATGCAAAAGGATTATCCTATTGCAAATTTTCCTCTAATTACTAATCATATGTCGGATATTTTCAGCGAAATCAGTAGCGATGGGTTAAGCAAATGGTTGGATGACTCGATAAGATACTGAATAATCTGCATAACATTTGCACTCATAATTGAACTTATTGAATTTTCGGGCTAAATATTTACAAAGGTCATTTATAATGTCATCTTAATAAATGTAGCTGTTTATAAATTTCAGCGCCATGCTCACCAGTCTCATTTGATCAGTAATTCGATGCAAAACAGCTTGATGATTTCTTATCACTGATAAAAACTCTTGAATGTTAGAAAGGACAGTGAAATTAGAATTGGAGAAACTAAAAGATTGTTACGCAGAAGGGATATTAATGATAGTAATAATTATATTTATGAATGCATGTACTATAATTAAATATCAAAAAATGACAGTTTTTGTTTGTTTGTTTGTTTATTGGTTTATACACATACCCGCTGTTACAAAAATACACGACTTCAAAAAAAAGGGAAATAAAAAAATTAAATTAGTTACCGCAGAGAGTCCAAAAAAAGAAAGAAAACAGAAATTTCACGCGTAAATTGAGAGCTGAAAAATCTTCGTTGTTTAAATAAATATCTTGAAAATATTTACAAACTTATATAAAATAATGTAATTTATTTTAGAAAAGAGAGAACAGAAACAAAAATGTAATTATCAAAAATGGAAAAAAAGGTTCGATATCACAAAAAACGATTGTTGTATTTGCATGTGTTGTTGTCAGAAAAAATATCAATATTCAGAGAAAAAATTAAATAACTGACAATGATAATAATGATAATTAATGATAATAACAACAATAATAATAATAAGGTTGTAGAAGATGTCATTTGGGTATGCACATTCATATCAATTACCGGTTCAATATACAGTAAAAAATATCGCAGACACACAATGCGCATTAGAAACAAAAAAAAAATGAAATTTAGACTGATAAGTTGCAATGATTCACGTTGGGATCATCCGAAGGAGAGACTGATTTACTTTTTATTTACAGTGTTATAAATGACTGAAAGAAGTCAGAAGTCATGTAAGCTTGCAATACTGTTGTAAGGTAAAAAAGCAGCAATGAAGCACTTGAGGCTAATTTGCTCATTGTTTAGTAAATCTCGGGAGGTACAGAAGTGTCTCATCAGATGGATGCACCGCATTACGTATGATACTTCCGTTACGTACAAGATCAATGAAGTTAAAAGAAAGGAAATACTTATTACCCCGATTATTAATTAAGACGTAACATACAATACCTTATCAGTAGTTTTCAACATCTACTGAATTTGTCCTATAAAATATCTCGATAATAGTACTACAGAATTACACTAAAGACATACAACTAAAGATGATATTGCAAACCGATTAGCTAAAAACTAGATTTATAGTGGTTGCAAATATGGTGGGCGTAAATGTTGTGCAGTGACAATAAATGTATACTTAATTGAAAAATTTGTGAACAATTTTCTCGATTTCTTCAGGATAAGAAGAAAATCTGCTCTCTAAAAAATTAAATATTTCAGTTTTCTAGCTATAAAAAAATGCAGAAACAGGATAATTTTCAAATTTTCAAAACGTCGCGAAATAAAATCGTATTTCGAATATTTCTCGGGGACTTGATTTGGTTCCTTGATGCATTACCTCTAACTTATTAATCTTTCTAATATATTACTAACTTTTTGAAGTGCTTCAAAATTGTAATAATTAGACAGCACGTTTGACGCTTTCAGAAAATTTTGTTATTTTAGTTCTCACAAAAAGATACAAGTTTCTCACAAGAATCAGGCCACTCAATGATATCTCATAAATGGTAATACATGGAATCAGTTTCCCCCATTTATAGTCAATATTTTTCTCAAGTTTTTGGATTTTCCAACTTAATAAAACTAAAAATCGGAAAACAAGACAAAATGATAATATTAATGAGATGACTTTGCAAAATAGTTAAAGGTAATATAAATAATGGTAATAAAGTAGACTTGAAGAAGTAGGGCCATATTGCAAAAACCTGAACATATATTAATTATTGCTGGGCTTTTTACATATCAGATGGAAGTGAGGGAGAAAATAAATTAAGAAAAAAAAAACAAGGAAATCTATCGGCTGAAAGCAACATATTATGTTCGAAGGGAGGACAAATTATGAAGAAAAAGTTATCCCAGATTTTGACGATTTATAAATATTAATTCATTTTTTTCGATGGAATTTTCGAGGCATTAAATTTGAAAATCAGCGAAAGTTTTCATTATTACACTCATGAAACAAGCAAAATTACACAATTACATTTGCTTCGTCATGTGTAAAACCCATTCAAATTAATCAAACTAAAGGTAAATCATTACGAAAAAATATTCGAGTTTCGAGAAATTGAATAATTATACAACTACTTTATTCGATGCTTTTCAATGAAAATGTGTGTAAAGACAGATAGAAAATACAAATTTTCTGAGAATGAGTATCGAAAAAAGGAGGAAGAAAAAACAACGAAGACGTAAAATTACAAATGATTAGAGAAGATGATAATGAAACTGGAAAAAGAATTAAGAAATATAAAAAGATGGATCAAAAAATTGTAAAATATGCAAAATAAAAAGGGAAATTTAATTATTTCGTATTTTTTCTTGTGGATAAAGAAAATGAAAAGAGGTGAGTGATTTGAGTTGTTTCAAGTGACTGCTGTATGCTGTTTAACTCACTCGTCGGTATCGGTAAGTTCGACTGCATTTTATTTACTTTGTTGTTGTTTTCTTCCAAAATAACATTTGTTTACTTTTAAATTACCAAATTAAATAAAGACGAATCGATTAAAAAGGAAACAAGTTTGTAACTCCATATAGCATCCATTTCCTGCACTTCTGCAATAAAAAGCTGCGAACAATTATACTACATACAAAAATTTAATGATTTATTGGGAATTCTTGGGGCACAAAGTATTCTTTTATTTCCGCTATTGAGGAAATAGGAAAAAAACAAACAAATCTATGAATAAAGTAATACTCCTTATTACAAATTTCATTATATGAAATCTGTAGACGAAAAGTCTCGAGAAAAAAAAAAGCAAAAAGTCTTTCAGAATCGAATAGAATGCTTTCAGGATTCTTGCTATTCTGTACTTGAGTTGATTTAGTTCAAATTATCTCACAAAAAGTGCAAAACGTGAGGAGAACTTACCATAGAGTTTGCATCTGAAAATCTTTAGACCTTATGGAAGGCATGGGGTAGCTGAGGTGTCTGATGGTGCATAGCACTCGGATATATTCCCGCAAATGGTTCACCACCGATAGCGTAAAGTGCTGCGGCCTCAAAGGCGACTGCTTGTTGAGCTGCAGCTGCTTGAGCTGCGGCTATGTTGAATCCACGTGTTACACCAGCAGCACCAGCTGCTACGGCAGCCGCAGCACCGTTCGTCACGCTACCAGGTGGTGACGTAGGTGCAAGCGGAGCGTAAGACTGAAACCCGTTGAAAACTGCAACAGAGAAATTATTATGAGAGGTGAAATTCAGAAGCGTAATAAAAATTTTAAAAGACCAACAAAAATGGCATTCACTAAAACTCTTAGAAATTCTTTTTTTTGCAGAACTGTCTTCTAGGATGGCAAGAAATGGCATATATAATATTGCGAGAAATTTCCAGCAATGTTAAGGATTACGTTATCTATCCAGAAATAAATACATGCTGGTTCGCATCTAACTTTTCAGTATTAGTTTTAAGATAATTCCATTTTTCAAGTTTCTAAAAACATCCCCTCCGGACGAACAAATCTGCTACAATATTCTAATTTCCAAGAGTTATTTAGCAAATTTGGCTAATTCCCCAAACTGATATTAATTAATAACTTTTTAAACATGATGTCAACCAAGTTTACCTCCATATTCCCTTTTCATACCGTTCAATACTCAATCTATACAAGTAGAAATAATATTTTTTAACTATGATTATATATAATTAAAGAATACTCACTTCCACCGCTATAAAACATACTTGTTCCATATGTACCAAGTCGAGGCAGACAAGAAGCATAGGCTGAAAATAAATCGATTATGCTGCTGAAAATTTTTAATCTAAAGTGAAAGAAAAATATAAATGCCACCATTTAAAGTTTTCGTCAACTTTCTAATTTAATTGAAATATTTTCCATTTCCAAAACTGATTCCGAAAATTAAGAAATCACCCAGTAATTGTTCAGGCCCAAGACCATAAAGACTGCGAGCTGCAGCTGCTCTGCTTTTATTCAACTGCACCGGCAGCATTACCTGTAAGAGTAATACAAGCATTTTAAAGCATCACTTTTCCTGGAAAAATCAGTGAAATAAAATGAATATATGCTATAACATGTGAGAGCAAGAGATTAGGTGAAATCAACAAGAATGAATAAACTGATTGACTAACTGTTCGATTCTAATTCCAATTTATAAGTAAAATGATATTTTAAAATGTTCAGTTGATGCATCTGACTGTCATTTCTTCTACTGCTAATTTGAAAAATACCTTACTGATTTTCAACTTTTAAAAATTAAGATACTACATCTCCCGGAAATATAAGATCGTCGCTTTATCATTTTTAAAGAAAACTTTAAATGAAATTTCAAATCAAAGAACGAAATTTAAATGGTAAAGCTAAACAAAGCACCTCATAAAACTTACTTCTTTCGGTTGAGCTTTTTTACATTCTACCATTTTACCATTAATTTCATGAAAATGAATTTCACACACTTTATCACTAACATCGTCATTATCAAACGTTATAAAACCAAATCCTGCAAAAACTTCATTTTTATTTTCCTTATTTATATATTTAAGTTTATTCATATTTGAAATTTTTTGAACGGATTTTTTTTTTTTTTTTGAAATTTCGATATTTTAATTACAAATGCAACAATACTACCTCTCTTTAAAACCCGAGATGATTTTTTTTTTAATTCAGTTTTTTCCTGATAAAAATTTGTATCAAAATGATGATGTGATAACAAAACGATAAAAAAGAATTAGACCTCGATGGCGTTGGGTTGTTTTGTCGAACATTAACATAGCATCTTCAACCTAAAAAAAAATATTTATATAAAAAAGATGTAAAATTAACACTTGACACTTAAAAATTAAAATTTGTCTGAAGAAAAAAAAAAGAAAAAATTGTTTTGGAATATTCGTTCTGAACGGATAATCACTGATAAACATTATATCATTGAAGAGAGGAAACCGTTTAAATCTTTTTTTTTTTTTTTCAAACTCGTATTTTGGAAAACATTTTCCATTATAAATGACGTATTTAGTTACTTTCCCATACTGTTCGAAATAGTTTTTCATATCTTCCAAAGTTGAAGTTGCTGACAAACCACCAATAAAAACTTTCTTCGTTTTGATTATCATCTACAAAAACATGAATTCTTTTTTCATCTCTGAATTTTAGCTTTATGTTTAGAATGATTTAATTTGTCCCTAGAAATTTAAGTGCAACTCATCTCACTGCTGGAAATGAATAAAAATGTTAAGGAAATCAAGTGAGAATTCTCAGCTTTTTTGAATTTTTTATATTTGCTGAAGAAAAGCCATAAAATTTTCCCACCAAAATCGATCCAACTTACACACTTATCTAACTTGACAGGTTTTAGCAAGTTCTAATATTTATGAATAAAAGTGTTCAAGATTTCATTTAAAAGTATTCATGAATGCATTATGAACATTGCTTTAAAGAGAATATTCTAAAAAGCAGCTTAAACTACACGGTCTTAATATCATAATAAGATTCAGGCAACATAGCTAAACTTAATTAAAATTTTCGAAAAACATTTCATAAAGCTGTTACATTACTGGATTGCATTTGTCAGCTCACTTTGATGAATCATACATGTGAGGTTCGCAGGAAATTTAAGACATTAATTATTCTAATAAATATACTTTTATTCGAAGAACTAAGTTCCATAAATTTATTTTCATAAATTTAATTTTTTAATATTACATATATTTCCCGACATTACAGAAAAAAAATGCAAGCTATCTTTTCATAAAGTAATCAGTGGCAAGGTAAGAGATTTCTGCAAATTTTCATAGCATTATTACTTACTACTACAAATATCAAAAATAATCACTTTTACAACTTTATAAATGGGGGTGATGGCGTCGAAAGTTTACGGGTGAATTCTCGTAGCATGTTCTCAATAAATGAATTTTTGGGAATAAAAAGGTTTTTTGTGATTGGAATGACTTCATAAATTGTACAAAAAAGGGTTATTAAGGAAAGCAGTCAAATTCGAGGCAAAAATCAATGCTACCTTCAATTAGATCTGTATAAGAAAGGGAAACAGTTATGGATTATAATTTTAAGATAATTATGAAGAAAGGAAAAAGGAAAAAACCTTCCAATTTTATCTGGGCTGTTTTATATGATCATTATTTCTAGCATAAGCACATTTGGAAAAAAAAAATATATATATATATATAAAGTATAATATATTGTTTTGCATTTTAAGAATGCCAACAAAGATAGCATCAGAGACAGTCATAAGTTGACAAATTTGGTTAAGTTTTACAAAAGTTCATGGCAGTGTGATTTGAAAAAAAAAAAAAAACTAGCATTTACAGTTATAAAGATTTTTAAAACTCCTTAAGAAAAGAGACAGGCTGGTATTAGTAAAGAAAAGTATATGAACAGAGATGAACAATAATCGTGTTCTTCAAGGATTCGGTAACGCTAAATTTTGTTTTTTTGAGTCTAACTAGTAATCCTAGGAAGAAGTGAATTTTGAATTTGTCATTTGGGAACAAAACAGAAAGCTTCCATAATTAATCAAATGTGAAGTACATGCTTGAATTCTCTTTCTTCTTGAATAATCCTTAAAACTTCCATCATTTTAATCCTTAATATTTCTCCTCTTATTCTTGGAAGAATAGAACTTTTTGAAGCTCTAAAATTTGCAGTAGAAAGTTTACCCATTTCTCTTTATAATGAAAAAAACATGGGAAATATACACCATCGTATATTAAGATTTCCTAGGGAGATATCATTTATCGGTTGATATTTTAAAATCTTTCTATTCAGATATTAATAATAAATGAATTCAGTTACACTTTCCTAATTATTCACTATTATTTACTTCTCTTAAATTTAAAAGTTTTTTGAGTCCAGGCGAACACTTTCATCTTCTAATTAATGTGTCATATTAAATTTATAATAAAATTTGAAATCCTTAATGGCAAAAATAATATATCTTGAAAATAATTAATATAATTATTCAAATTACAGCAGTGATTTATATATCACTTCATAGATTGCAAAACAACGATAGAAATTTAAGATAGGAAAAGTAACATATTTTTTCTAGAAAAGTTTTCGGATCACTTGACAATAACCATACTGTGGGAGTAGTGGTCATTAACGGATAACAGAGATGAATGTTATGATTTGTAAAGTATTATCGTATTAAAGAGTACTGTAAAATGGTCCCAACATTATAACTGTGACATGAAGTGATAGCACAAGACATGACAATAAAAACAGTTCAAAATAACCCGAATACTGATTTACTAGTGAAACGAGAAAAACAACGATAATTTCAAATGTTTGTTTAAAAATTTCAATATTTGAAAACCGAGTGAAATTGAAAAGAACGACTCTGAAAGCAGTTTTAAAATGATATTCTTAAAATTTTCCCCCAGAACAGCAGCCATCAAAATAAATTTTAACTGGAATTTAAATCAAGAAAGCATCAGTCAGTTTGACAAGTCTTAACATACTTTAGCAGTTTCTAAAAATGACTGCTACTATGATAATCTTAGCATAAAATAATATAGGAATATATGGTAGATACAATACAATTCATAAAACGATCAGTAATTAGAATCATCAACTGATTGATACCTTTTGTCCGACTCATAAAAAAACTTTAGAGTTGCTTTTAAAATAAAATATATAGCGAATAAATTAACAAACCTTAGGCTGAGCTTTCTTGGGAAATGCGACTTTTGGATCAATCTAAAGATGATTTTATATGACACTTGATATGAATAGTTTTGAACTTCAACTTATTACAAATATGCACGAAAAATAGACAGTTCGACTGCGAATGAAAAAAAAAAAGAACATTTTTAACTTTGTTTTTTACCGCCGTTTGTCTGTTTGAATTAATCATCAAAACAACTTCTGCATTTAACTTAACCATTTTTCTCAATTTTTTGAGAAAAAAAAAAACAGAGATTAGTTCCCTTTTCTACCTAAATTTATTATTGCTATATTAAGTTAATTTCGACAGCGAAATTTTGCACATTTCATCCATAATAATCGATATGTTTCAAACTTAAGTTTGAAAAAAAAAAAAAAAAAACAAACCCTTACCTTTTTGCCATCCAATTCATGCTGATCCTGTGCTAATACTTTATCAACACTAGCCGGATCAGCAAATGTTATAAAGCCAAAGCCTCTAAAAAACACTCGAAAGATATTTGAAAGCTAAAATGAAAATACTTCTAAATTTAAAATAAAATTTAAAACGTTACAACTGAAGTGGTCCTTTAAAATAAAACTGCAGTAATATTTAAAAAAAAAAAACTATCAAATATAAGAAAAAGTAAATGAAGGAAAGAGCCAAATGATAACCTGGCCCTCTTTGTTGCAGGATCCCTCATTACCATACATTCATTTACTTCACCAAATTTACCGAAATAATCTCGCAATCCTTCTGCAGGACTTTTAAATAGAAAATAAAATTTCAAAATGACTTTTTAAGGGATAATGTTAAAGAAGAAATTTTGCAACAAAATCGTAAAATTAATAAATAAATGTCATTTGACCTGGAAATGCCTCCCGTAATTTAAATATTTTAATTTTTTAGTCCTCTGAAACTTACCACAACATATATCTAAAACCTATACAAAATATACCGCCGTTACTTATGCTAGTAGATTATCGCTAATAAATGTTGTAAAAAAGAGAATGCTGTTTGTGAGAACTAAGCTATCTAGCACAGAATGATTATAATACATTACAATAGAGAATCCTTATACCTTTGATACAATCAAATCTTATCATTTATTCTTTTGATTTATTAGATTTAAATTAACTTTACAATTAAACGCATGCGATGTCAGTAATTCCCATCTTCCTTCGCAATTACTATCTAGTTAATTATTTCAATTTACCGTCTATCGATTAAAATATATGTTAAACAAAAAAATATCAAAAATACTAATACTTACCAGCTGTTGTTTGCCAACTAAGACCACCGATAAACATTTTCCTGGAATGAAAAGTGAACACATTTCTATGGAAAAAGAATTTTGTTTTGAATGTTATCTTTCTTTTTTCTTCCTTTTCTTTCTAAAATTTATTATAAGAGCTACATTTGTTGACATAAAGTGTAAACACAAATAATAAAAAGCAATTTATTACGTATATTTGCATAAATTTAATATTTGTTTATTTATTTTTTTTTTACTTCAATTTGAGCACTACTTACAATTTTGAAAAGAAAACAGTCAGTAAAGTTCGATGTTCGATGGAATTTGATAAAACAGTGAAGCAGTAGTTGCTATTTATTTTTCAGGCTTTCGTTTTTTCTTATGTCCAAAATGCTTCCCTTCTTTTAAAACAAAAAAGCGCTTTCTCAAATGCATTTTATTTTTTTCTTAAGACAAAGAGTAGAGTGACCTGTGTTTGAATAAACTTGGCTTATATAAAACTAAATATGAACAGAAGGAGCAATAAAGACATGAAGCCTAAAGTCAATGATCGATGATATGAGCTACTCTACTCAATACTTTTATTCCTCACAGCAGCGCGACATGAAAATTTAAACAAACTTCAAGAAATTTTTGATATACTTACCCGGGGTCATTAGAACTGGTACCATCTTCTGAACTCGGACTTTGCTGTATTGCTTCGTTGTCGTTTGTATTACTGTCGGATGTATCCATTACAACTTTATGCTACACTTGAGCTATGCTCTTTTAAGGCGTATTTTAGAAAACTATTATTCTAAGCACCGGCTATAATTTGCCTTTTAAGGCCTCTACAATAAGTTAAAGTACGACCGTGCAGTGAGGAGAGTAACAGTGAATGATTTATGAAGTTTCAATTAGTGTAGAAATCTGAATAACTTCGAAATACTTCAGTGGCTAACAGTAGTGATCGTCGACCAACGATGATGACAACTTCCTTTTCCTGTTTTTTCCTTTCTTTCTTCAATTCACAAAAAAGAGTTTTTTGAATTTGAATAGAAACTGTAGAAAATTTGTCGATGTCTGAAACAGCAAAAAGAAGTAAAAGAAAAGTGAAGAATTAAGCAAAGATTTACCAGGTCGCTTCAACACTGCTAATAATATTTTTACTGATGCACGAAAAAACTCGATTAGCGAAACGTCAAAATATGTTGAAAAAAAAAATTGTTATTTCTTATTTTAATTCGTTGTAAGATTAAGTTTCCACAAAAATTTCAACTGAGTTTTTATAAAAATTTCATGACAGTCCTAGTCAAATTTTAAACAAAACCAAGAAATTTTATCCTTTAATTTCTTCAGTTTCTCATTTTTATGGATGTGATACTGAAATCATCACTTAAATCCTGTTATTTATTTATCGTTTTTCCTGATTGTCTTGAATTTAAATTACTATAAATTCCCATAATCACTTCATTTATTTCCATGTAACTCACGTGTATATTCACACTTCATATGAAAGTAAAAAAAATGCAGAATACGTAAAGAAAGTTAGCAAAGAGAAAACGTAAATGGAAAAGCATTCGAAAATGAATATAGCATTTTATAGAAGACATAATTATGATATGAAGGCGATATTCAGAGCGCTAACATACAAATAGAGATTAATTAATTATCTAATCATCTTTACCTTGCAATCTTTTATATCATTATAATTTAAGGAAGTTCTCTATTTTGTAAAGTAGGTGTAAGCAAACTCAATCAAATTGTTGGAAATTATATGGTAAAAGAAAGTCTGGTCAAGAAGTATTTATTGTAAAATAGTCTTAGTTATGCAATCAAAGGAGAGTGATTATAAAGTTCGGAAAATACTTCAAAGACTGAATGAAATTTACATATTAAAAAGATGAAACATGTGAACAGACAAATTGAATTGGAAGTGAGACAGATAGATGATATCGAAAAATGGAAAAGATCAGTCCTGGTAAATTTATTTGTGCTTGCTGTGTAATGGATTTTCAGATACAACACAAAATTGATGTTCACTAATTTTGACAACTCTCGACAGGAAATGAATTTTCGGAAAAGTGTTGTGAGGGATTCAAGATGTCTAACAAAGTCAAATGTATTGACGTCATAGTGTAAGTTCTTTTTCTGAAAATAAACTGCTATAAGCTGGCTTAAAAAAGTTTTTATATTAACTAAGACAACAAAACAAAGGATAGGAAAGTCAGTGTTAGAATGAAATGATAAGTGAGGAAATTTCAGCATCACTTGAATGATGCGACCATAATTATTATATCTGAGAGCAAAAAATACATCAATGAATTTAAATTAATAATGGTCAGCTTAATTTTCCTAGCTAATCAACGAAAATTAAAATGAACCAAGACTTCTAAATCATCATCATAATGAGAGGTTCAGAAGCATTAAAACAAGTTTTGATGCTTCCCTCATTACAATCTTATTTTAAATTCAATTTTATTTTCACAACTAATATTTTCCCTTCCGTTACTTCCTTAAAAAGAACAGATGGTCTCGGATAGACCTAAGTTCATGACCTTATCAACTGGAATGCTTCACTAAGTGTACTTGATTTGGCACTTATGCGATGCATTCATATGATGGAAAAATTTAAGGGAAGAAAAGAGAAATTTTGAATAAGCAAAAGAAAAGTTTGGAAAGTTGAAAAGTTAACTACTAAATGGCCATGGGTTGATATGTGCTGAATGTATGTGTACAAGTGTGCGTTTATGTTTTTCAAAAAAAAATTTTTTACAAATTCTTGAAGTTAAAATTGATTGACGTAGCTGCCTCCTTTCCGTGCCTGTCATATACTACACTCCAGTATTCTATGTAAGATGATATATCATCCAGAAGTTTAACATGAAGCATCATGGCTGTTTAAAATTCCACTTCTAAACTTTGACGTACTCTTCTTATGCATCATGTATTGGATATTGGGTATCACGTACTGTATAAACTCCCATGATAGATGTCTATGCTGGCTTGATAAAAAACTGACATTTTATAATTTCAAATTTCCTTTTGCTTTAAATAATCATTTGGAAAAAATAAAAAAGATGAATTCAACTTATATTTGCTATATCATTATGACACAGCAAAAATATTAAACTTTTTCAAGTTCACAAAATGAATCAAGTAATCCAATTCAAAAAACTGACATAAAATTGGTAGTGAAGTGGATCTGCTTGATTAATAAATAATGAATAATTAATAAATGGCATAATAGAAACAGTTACAAATATAATATTTGCACAGTACAGTGATAGATAATAGTCTGGTAAATTTAGTCCATACAGGGTGAAGCTGTAGTTGTAAACTGTCCCTCAGAAATTATTGATATATCCAGGCTGTAAGAAGTGGTAAAAAGAGGAAAACTGTACAGGTAAAGTGAGATCCATCATGAGTATGCACAGATGTCTGGAAAACCTTTAGAATAGTTTCAATATCGATTAGGTCACTGGGCAAATCAAGAAAATAGTTTTAGCATTTTAGCGAAAAGCCCGAGAATAGTCTCGGTATCGATAAGATCATTTGGAAAACCCTGAGAACAGTGTTTCTATCGATAAGGTCAGTTACGAAAGTCCAAGAACGGTCTTAGTAATAAGGTATCCCTATGCGCTGATATGTTTAAGAGGACAAGGAGGACAGTAACAGACAGATTTAAAAGAGGGAGGGATGAACTGCTGTGAAGGTCATCTGATGTTACTGCTCTGCTGTGAGGGCTTCTGAACATTATTAGGATGAGAAGGACGCGAACGTACGGATGGAAACCCCTCGGACTTGGAGAGCGGAGCAGAAAATGTTCGTATATCAACACGGTACATAGTTCAATGACTTCCTACTCCTATGATTCTGATTACTGACGATAAAAGTATTGTTAATTATTACTATTATGTCTTCTTAATGATAAGTGATTAGTGCAGTGCAGTGAAACTGATTAACTTCAATGACAATTAATACCGCTACTTATGTGACCTTCATTCACCTACCTCCAGTGGGAACGTAAAAAACATTGAAATGACTGTTGTACACCGGATAAACGTCACTCATTATGTCCACACGTGAGACGTGGGGTACTTGGCATACACGTTGAAATGATCACGCAGGTGAGATAGCAACAGTAATCAGAGTGATACACTGTTCGCTACGACGGAAAAACTTCATAAAAACCGGTCCGTTAGGTGTTAAAAGGAAGCGTCAGCTTCACATACACATGTGAGAGTAGCAGGTTCTCTGTTTGTCTGCCTGTGTGTGTCGAAACGTTTAAATGTGGAAATGCGTGGACGGAAGAAGCATAGAAACAGAGAGATGCATACATTTATTAATGACATACCCTACCCGAGCACTCAATCAACAAATACTTGTGTTGCGTATGCCCGTGGGTAATACGTCATAGGTCCTGGGTGAATATGTGTGTATGGCTGGCCAAGGTACACCCACGTACCGTGCAGAAAAAGTTCGTCAACTTCGGTAGTTTACGTTTAGCACATTGCTGTATGCGACGCAGTAACAGGTACAACTGACGTGTAGCACTGCTGCAAGGTAAAAATGAACTGCTACTGCATACCTTCAGATATGTCATTGAGGTTAACTGGAAAGAGCAGTACGCATGGTGATAAATTAAGACGCAAATCAGTAATGTGAATGGAACGCGTCTTTTTTTCAGCACTGAGAAAGAGCACCCACTGCAAACAGTTAATGAATGAATTAAAAGGATTGTAACTATGGACCACCTGGGATGAAACACTGAAGGGCAGATATAGAAGAGAAGGAGAAGTGCAAGAAGTTCATTTAAAGAATAGCTGTGAAGAAGTGAAAAGGTACTTTTGATTCCTGATGACTTCAGCAAGCACAGCACTGATCAACCAATTCCAAATTTCAATTCTGTCACTTCCCCACCACGCCCTGTCCCACCGCGCACCATCCTTACCTCTTTCCCAGGAATAATCATCTACCGAACTCAGACTCAGGCACCTCGACATTTCGTGAGGGAAGGGAGAAGAAAGTCAAGGCATGCGACATTTGAAGTCTGCAACGGATGAGATGGATATGATAAGCATATGCTAACATGCAGATAGATGCTGGCTCAAGTTGTTTGCTATTCACAAACATAGACTGAGATTCAACTCTCTGACGTAACCAGCCAGCAAAGAGTGAAGAGTGAAGAAATGTCAATTACAGGGCGAATCATTCCTTCAGAAGCATCTGCGTCAGCCAAGCCTTCTTTTTTTGAGGAGAATCTCACGGATGGAATTCCCTTGTGAGACAGCCATGCCAAACTTCAACATATTCATTCCTTCATCAGTTATCGATAACTGTGTAGGGCGTCTGAATCACGGGGGACACACCAGCGGAAGAGACAACTCTGTGCTCCACCTCTGAACTGCTAATTAGCGTAATTACACCTGTTTCTAGGTGCATCTGTGTTGAGGACATGTGACGTTTGCATGCACGAACTAGAGAATATACTGGGAGTGACCGGTGAGAGAAACTCTGTGGCTGACCTGGACGGGGCCGCCAAGCGGGGAGACAGGGCAGTGAGTGTGTGCGCATTCCTGATTGCGAGTACTCTCTTCCCTCAGCTTCGCTCTCCTAAATCGATCGCTTTCCCTACTCTCGCAACTTATCATTTTTTGGCTAATGAACGGCAATTCAGTGCAGTGAGTTGAGTGATCGATCAATCAGTCAGGTTTATTAATCAATCGATTGATCGGCTAAAAACTATTGGAGTTAACTGAGTCAATTGATTCGCTGAGATAATCAGTTTCACGAAAACATTCGCTTTTGATATTGTTCAGTTGAAAGGAGTTTTGACATGTAGTTGAGAATCTTACCATTCACAGAATGCTCGAAAAAAAGATCAATCAGAAAGCTTCAAAAGAGAGGAAATTGTGGCTGAGGAAGGGGAGAAAGTTGGCTGAAGGTGAGAAATGTGGCTAAATCTTACGTGTTAGCATTGAACAGGACAACAGTGACAGTGTTTGATCGCACCGATAGAGAGTGGTGACAGTTTGCTTCCAAGAGGGATATGTCGCTGAGGTGAGCTACTGCTCTGTCGGTGACCTTCAACAAAACTGACATCAAATTCGAAAGGATGACAGTTTCATATCAGCGGGGTTTTTACTGTCCTTCTATACATGCAGCGATAGTTCAAAGTTCAATGAATCTACAGCGTAATAAGTCACTCGTTAAGCTGAAGCCGTTACTTATAATGAGTTTGAATTCTGACCCCTGAACTGAGTTAACCTGTGAGAATTCCTCATCAGTAAAATCAGTAGAGGTCTTTTCGATACTGTGCATTTTTTTTTTTTTATAAAATGTGCTTCAGTCAATATTTACTGTTGTGTAATGAACTTCCAGTACAGAACTGGATTATAGTTCCGAGAAAATCCCCCGTAATGTCCATTTAATAATTTTTGAAAATTCCAATTTAGTATTTTTCTTCTAACTTGAGCAAGAAATAAATTGATTACTTGTAACTTCTCAAAACTCTTCACGCTTTTCATAAATGAAGAGATATTTCGTACCGCACTTTTCTGCAACGATAACCAGTTTTCTAACTAATGTGCCTGCACTGATAATCTGTTTGTTATTCCGATCAAAACTCTATTTTAAAATTTAAAAAAAGAAAAAGAAAAAGAAAAAACATTTAATGAACAACAACTAAATAGTCTTGAGGAGTAGCGAAAGATACCAGAAAAAGATGTTTCGAAGTAGAAGTGTAATTAGTTCGAAGTGGAAGTGAAAGAGAAAAATTAGATGTTACTTGCTATCATCAATCGTAATTTCCCGAAAAGACTTGATGATTCTGATGTATATATGAACCTCTCTCAATTTGTAGCTATCTAAAGAATCATTCTTCCTGTGATTGCATCAAATTTTTACTGTTCCCCAAAAGGAGGACGGTCATTTCTTCTCAACTCTTCCTAGGTTGATATTCTTTCTTCTTGACCTCTCCACAAGTATTTTTGCTCACATTTCTATTTCACGCAGTGATACTTAGCGAACTTATCTTTCTAAATGAGAAGAAAAAACGTCGTTGACAAACAAAAATAAAATATTGCTGCAATGGTAGCATAATTAAATAGTTATTCACTTATTTATTGGATAAATTGAAATGAAAATAAATTAAGCAGTAAGTTTTTGAAACTTTTACAATCCACAATCATGGACTTTGGTTGCTTTGAGTGTCACGGCATCCTTCTTTTCAACAACAGAGTTTACAACCTTTGCTTGACCCGAATATTCAAATTAATAAGCACTTCATTGTATTGTTAGATGGTTAGTATCGGAAAGGGTTTGTTGCGGATGCTTTAGTGCTCATTTCGAGTAGAAGATTGCTTTTATGTTTTTTCACGTGTAAAGGATAAAAAGAAATTCTGACTATTAAAACGAAATTATAATGAACAATTAAAGCGATGAAATCTATGGGACTTCATTGTTTTCAATGTGAAGTTTCGTAGAATTGCTTATGTGGAAGGAATTTCTCAACTTTGCTCATTAGGCACAACGAGTGAGAAATAATAGTCATGTGAGGGAAAGATGGAGAAATTTAAATTAAAAAAAAAAAAAGTGGTATAATAATAAAAGTGAAGTACTCCACAAGTTAAAATGTATACATTTATTTCTAAAGCTTAATATGCACTTCTCATCAGTGTTAATTACCTCCTTTCATCACGTTGATAACCTGGAATATAAATTATATGGAAAGCTTTATTACCACAGGTCCCTCGAGCACATTCATTTATTGTGTGATAAAGAAAGCTTGGCTGGAGAAGTGAATATTTCTTTAATAAATTAAAAAGCAACATCTATGCATTTAAGATATATCTAAAATGTAATTAAATTATACGTAAGTGATCACGCAGAATAACTTGTCATGATTATGCTCAGGTTCCAACAGTACCATGCTTACCTGGCGGGTTCTTTTTCAATGCATTTTTTCTCTGTGGTGTTTGATTTTATGCGTAATTCATGCATAGTTAATGAAGATTATTTTTAATTACGATTTTAAACAAATTTGTGTTAAATTTATTCTTTTAATTTAATATTTGGTTAAACACAACAAAATAAGGGAAGACAAATTTTAGTCACATATTGGTAAGTTTTTATCATTCCGGTTAGCAAAAGCAGTAGATAACTTTGTGATTTATGGGTTTTGGGAAGTAGAATCATCAGTAAATAAACTCGAAGAATGTCAGGTTTTTCATTTATTAGTATCATGTGACAGTATTCTCTAACCTTACTCCTTGACCCCTAAAATACGGTTATGTCCATTAACTTTTGGGAATATCGTCAGGTAACACTAGCAAATGGAAGTAATCTTTTTCCGAAATTAGTTTAATTAGGGGAAAAGAGGACGGAAGAAGTGGTGCCTAACAACGATAACACTGGTTTGTTAATGTGATAATAGATAACACTGCTAGCTGTTAGCTAAAAGTGTCTATGTGTGCGGTGCACGGTGACGTCTGACACCACTAGGAGAAGGTGCTCGTAGTGGTAGACAGAGTTTAGAGAGTGAGAAGTAGCTGTGGCAGTTGTTCTAAGCGAAGGAATAGTAGCACAGTCGTAGTAAGCTGTTAGGATGGATACCTGGACCTGGAATAAGAGTCGGAATGGCGAGAGAGTGGGCAGGTGGGATGTTGGGACCGGGGAAGATGACATCAGATAGGAGACACACACCGAACACGTTTTCGTGATCAATCAGCCAATTGCAATAATATCGATAATGTAAGCCACTACATCTACAAATGGATTTGTTGAGTCGTCATCACTGCCAACACTGACATGTCATGATCATTTATTACTGTTACTGATGATAATGATAATAATTATCATGGCAGCAGTGGTGGTAACTGTCATGGTAGTATTAGTGACGATGCAATGTATATTGATGCTGCTGTCATTGGAGGGATCATAATAACACTGCCGTTGTTACAGTTATTGTTGTATTTAATTTACTTAGTTAAATGATAATAATGCTTGATATTGTTATTATTTATATGCTTTCTTCAACTGTAATTGTTTCTTATTATTAATAGTGAGAATGCTTCTTTTGTATTTAGTAATCCTTTAATTAGCTATTTATCACTTCCTTCACTAATGAAATAATTATATTAAACACATAATGAAAAGAGATTGTCAAAGCAATTAGTTGATAATTAATTAAATAATACCATAAATTTTTTTAGAATCCCTTGCTGTGAAATAGAGCGTTACATGGTATAATGGTACAAGCTAAGTTAAAGTCGTAATGAATTCAAAATTTGCCATACTTTTGCCTCTCAATGAAAGGAAGATAAAAAATGGAAGTTAAAATGTGAAAAAGTTGGAAACTTAAGAAATATTTGAACAGAAATAAAGAAAATGAATAAGTAAGTGCTACACTATGCAGCACAAACCACAAAAATTATAAATGGATAAAAAAGTCAATAAACGCAAATGCATCATGCAATCCTAAAGTTTTTTAATTAGTCTTAAAAAATAACTGTTAATTTTTTCAGATTCTCAGAAAAAAAACCGAAGTTTTCATTTCATTCTTTTCCTCTGACATCTGTTCAAAATACTATAAAACATTTCGAAACTTAGTCATTTATTCTATCACTCACTTATGATAGTTGGGTCAGTCAATCATTCGGTGATGCAAGTTTGAGAAGACGAATTGAATTGAATTTGCACACTTATAGCGTAGTTTCACGATGAATAGCAGAACTGAGAAAGGCTAAATAATCGGATCGGACTATTTCACTGACTGAATTAAATTTTTACTTGAAATTGTTTTTGCGGCTGAGACATTTCTCCTTTCATTTCCCATTTAACAACATCCCTATCCGTTTCTAATTTCAATCAATTTCACTTCTCTGCATTTTCCTTCACACTGTTTTCACTTGCGATTTGTGTGAATTTTGTCATTTTTGTTTCACCTTTCAACTTCCTTTCGTTTTCCAACTTTCACGCTGCTTTCATTACTGTTTTCTATTGCACCTTAGCCTTCTTCCTACCTAGCCTTTGTTTTTGTTTTTCTTAATTAATTAGTCGACATGTTTACTTCTTTTGTCATCCAAATCTGCTACTTCATTTAGCTTTTCGTCATTCATGACATGCTCCTAATTATATTCATCACTACCGGATAAAGGATTAATTCTTAATGAATAATTACTGAAGTTTAAAATGAAAATATTTCTGGAATGATTGATGGGAAGAAACATGTTTCTTGCAATTTCTTTTCGTAGTATCATCTTAATTTTTAATTATATTTTAACTAATATTTCTTAAAGTTCCTTCGAAAAAGATTGGTGGCAGTATCTAAATTACTTTCGTTTTTCCATTTTTTTCATTTATTTTTTCCTTTTTTTTCTTTTTTATAATAATTTAAGGGAAGGAAATGAATGTCAAGAAAAAGGATACAAATCATTTCAGAAATTTTTTGCAATAATTTCTATTTTCAATTTAGTTGAAAAAAAGTGACATATTATGTTTGAAAGAAAGAAATTCGAAAATTTAGAAAGGAAATTTACAGCATTTCGAAGGAAATTTAAAAAAAAAATGACCAATAATACTTCATTTCTTTTCATATCTGTTCAAATTTCGCTTCTATAATTCCGATATTAAGTTTAGGCGATACAACTTGGAACAGTCTTGTTGCCATTTGTAGAAAAGAAATATTAGCAAGTTCGCAGCGATGGATGGCTAAAGTCAACTATGCAGCACTTCGCAATTTCTGAAATTTTCAAAATCACTTTAACATATGCAAAGTTTAGAAGGAGTAGGTGAAAGAGGGGTTAGCTTTTAGCATACGCATATGAGAACTTCCATCAATCTGCATAATCACATAAAAAATCAAAAGAAACCAAATTTTCACGCTGCAGTTATGATTTAGCGATTTTTTTGAACCGAATTAATTTCAGTTTCTCCAAAAAACCATTGAAAACGGTTGAATTGAATGGAAAATATTTCAAACAGGTAATAAATAATGATGATAAGCAATTATATGAAAAACGTGGCAATAAGAAATCACTAGTAAAAGCAAAGTTTATTACTGAAATTTTTATAAAAAGCGCTTTTTTTTGCTTAATTGCATAATTACTTCATTTTGCTCAAATCAATAAACAAATGCTTGAAGAGAAATTTTTCACATTTAATTATGGAATTATTGCAAAGTGGATAGAGTGGACAAGCAGAGATGGTGTAAAAGAGGAAAAGAAGATAAACCTATCTGACATAAAGCAAAAAGGTTATTAAGGCATAAATATTGTTTAATCATATATTTCTTATTTTATGAACTTATCATTATACTGTATGAATATGCACTGGTAAACTTCATGAACTGATAAACTATGATGGTAGTATAAGTTTGGTAAAGTAAAGAAGCTGTACTAATTCTTCTGAATAATTCTTTTTTCTTGATAAATCTATAAACAATACATATTCATGAAAAAATTTGAATTAAAATGGAATGTTTTTATTAATTACTGCTGAAAAATCTCAAACAATCGGCAGCGCAGAAATTTAAATCGCATTATTTCACCTTTTGTGTCATGTTGCAGAGTTATTAATTTGGCAGATTGGACCTAATTTTGCACAAGAATGTTTTTCTATGCAAAAATGATACAGTTAGGTAATCGTTTCCTTTGTTAAACGTAATTTTTGAAGTGAAAGTTATGATAAATGGAAAAGAAATTTACTCAGTTCCCTTGTAAGTTAGAAAAGTTGCAGGGCGAGCAGAGATGATGGCAGACACTTCGAGACTCAATGACATAAAAAAATGTTTTAATTTGAAATTAAAATATTTTAAAATTAGTCGCAAATTCAATGGACTTTGAAGTCAACTTATACTAAGGAAAAAGAATAAATTCTCGTTATATAAATCAGTTTGTAAAATCGCTCTGTAAATTTTAAAAAATGGAGTTGTTTATAAAAAATTTGTTTCATTGTATTCATGAAATTTTCGACCTTCAGAATGGCATGACGAACCACTAAGAAATTTTAATTTAAAAATGAGAAAAGCAATAAACAAATAACTAAATTTAGCATGAGTTTCTGGGAAGAAGAAAACTGAAGAGTGAGGAAATTGCAAAGCAATAAGCAAAAGGCAAACTACGTGGAAATTTTATATATTAAAGTTTTATTAAAGAAGTCTTAAAACATATAAGAATCAAAAACGTAAATTAATACCAATACGTTCCAATAGATAAACAATTACATAAGTTATTCATTAAAAATGAAAATAGTAAATGATTTTCAATTCCAAGATTTTTCTAATTTTTCTAAAAATTAATTTATCCTATCCTTAGTAATCTCTGGTCATTTTTTAACAATAATATAATTTAACAATGATTATCATTTTCGCATGTTAAAAGCCTCGACGATTTTCCTGTTTAATTTCATAATATTTTAGCTGGTTAAATTCTAAAAAGACAATCATTTTCATATATATTTATGTAAAGTTTTTCGTTATTTTAATATGCTAAATAGATTTAAGCAACAATTAGAACACCAGTTTTATGCGTAATTATTCCAGATCATAAATTCATTGTTTACTCAGTTCATCTGTTGATTAGGTGTTAACATGAAAATAGGACTAAAGAAATTGTTTGAATATATTAGTACTTAATATGAAACCGTTGTTGATAAAAAAAAAAGATTAAATTTAGAAGTACCATGCTTAATCACAGCATTTTAAATTTGCCTGGAGTTCCGTTTGCAATTCCTTGAAATATTAACCTCATATTACAAAAAAAAAAGATGGAAAAGAGAAAAAGAAAAGAGGGAAAAATGAGCATTTTTAGCGTTACTGGGGAGCATTTTCAAACATCATATTAACGGTATTAAAAATAATGAATAAAAGAAAATAGTGAGCAGTTTGAGACAAAGTCAACTTTGTATCGATATATCTAGCATTGTTAGAAACAATAATTATTGAAGACTTTTATTTAAAAAAAAAATTATTGAAAACTTGGTGAGCGAAATAATTACTCAAAAACCGGCAGATAAATGTGAACAGTACTGCAACTACCGGTTACCACTTTTTTTTATTATTAATTGACATTTTTAACAATATTAATCGGTGAAAGATTAGCACACAATATGGAGCAACATTACCCTGATGTTAAAAGTTTAGCATACATAAATTTAAAACAAAACAATCAAAATATTTATGATTATGATTGCGGTTTTAACGATCGTCGCTAATTAAATTGTTGGATGACTGCATCGAAATGCTGCAAACTTATAGATGGGAAACAATTTAATCTTTGCTTATCATTTATCTTTTCATATTACTATTCAGTTCAATCCAAGACAAATAAGCCGTGATGACATAAACAAATACTATCACAAAAGTTCAATAAATATTTGTGAAATTTATATAAAAACAAAAAGCGAATTCAGATTTGATAAAAAGATAGCAATCAATGTCAGTTTTTTAAGTGTTTTAATTTAAAACGAACTTATCCTGAAAAAAAAAAACGAATCGGAATTGCTTAGAACTTTGTTTACAACAAAAATTAAAAGAAAAATGCAAATAAAATTTTAATCAGTGAGCGATAATTGTTAATTATACTTGAATTCGAAAACATATTTTCATTTCTATTAAGTCGTTCATAAAGCGATCTTTACGTGTGACTAAATTCTAGCAATATAATCATTTCTGAGAGTAATTTGTTGACAGGTATGAAATTTAATTTTATTACTGAAATTTTAAATATTTTACAATGCCATTGATTGGCTGATAAATTTTCTAAAATCATTTAATTTTTTCTAAACCGTTTAATCTCATTGATAAACAAATTTTTAATACCATTCAGTTCCACTGATAATTTCATTAACGTTAATAATATTATCAGCAAAAATGTACCTTGTACCACAAATAAGATCTATTCTATTCACTTGTCATTTTGCTCTTCCAGTTATCAATAATCTTAATTAACTATCCTCCCTATTTTTGAATATTTTCATATGACATGGTAATGAGTGAATTTTAACCAATTGCTATGAAAAAATAAGTTTATCATCACTGGGTTTAAATTTAATTAGCCACTTGTCACTAATTTGGATTAGTAAGTAGTATAATGAATGGTTTTTATTAAATGGTAATAACGAATGCTAATTAATTGGTCTTTTTTTTAGCTTACAGGCGAACTTTTTAGTTATTATACTTAATTTATAAGATCCACAGACTATTGAGTTTTAGAATATCGAGTAGTTGAGGTTTGAATTTTTTCTTTCCTGTTCAACAATTACAGTCTCTCCTTTTCACTTTGTAAAGTAATAAATTTTTTCTTTTTAAAAAGCAGCTGTGTTTTTTCTCAAACGACTGACAAGATGAGAAAAGAAACGAAAAAAAAAAAAACCCATTTGCATTACATATTCATGCTAGCAATATGGAAGCTGTCAACAAATTTCTCGAAAAAAATATTTTTGCTTTAAACTTATGAAATTTTTAAATTTATTTGTTAAAAATTTTTGATGTAAATAAAAATATTTTGAAAATGAAAATTCTGAAAAATCTAGAAAAAAAAAGGAATGAATTATAATTACGAAAATGCATTACATCGAGCAGATTTATATATTCAGCTACTTGATTTTTTGCCTTTTTAGCAATGTACGCATGGAGAGCCATTGCAGTAGAAGCAAAAAGGTTTATTGGAGAAAATAGGAAAGGAAGACGACGACGAAGTTTTTTATCAAATTAAGGAAAAGATCACAAGCTTTTTGCAGTGAAATCAGAAAAAGGGTTGAAAAAAGGAACCGAACAGTTAAACTGTTTATTGCAAATTTGGAACAGATTAATAAGACTGAAAAGTATACCTGGTAGTAAAAAAAGAACTGAAATTTAATTAAAAATAAATTTCTATTTAAAATATGAGAAGCGAAGTCAAAGCCACACCGATGATTGAGAATGTCCAAATATTGTCCTCTATGAAATAAAATTTCAATTTCACAATATATGATTATATTAATAATGATGGTTTATAATAATAATAATAATAATAATAATAATAATAAACAACAATAATAATAATAAACAATAATAATAATAATAATTGGAAGTGAAAAACGATAGGAATAAATAAATAAATAGTAAATTTATAACGAGAATAAATAATAAGTAATGGAAGCCAATAAACATCTACAATAAATAACAATAGATAACATTGATTATAATAATGAGTAATGGAAGAAATCTATTATCAACAAATGAAAACGAAGTTGACAATTATAGGTACAAATTATTAAAGTATGTTAATAAAATTGCATGGTTATAGTGATAATTGTTAATATTGTGATATCGTGCAAACTGTCTTATATGATGATATTCTATCTAATATTGATAAAAGTAGCAGTAGTAGTCGTAATGATAAAAAAATGCTGCTTATATGAATGAATAGGTTGATTTGTATTATTATTACAGTAATATAGTCGTTGTCATAGTGACTGAATCGCTATACAGAATTATCCGTAAATAAGTGGTGAGTATTTCTTTTAAGTCAGTTAAATAATCTGATCGAATAATTAAAGGATAATAAACAACTAGTGTCTAAATCATTTCAATTTTCTGAAAATGCGTGTGTCTATGTCTGTGGCGTGCGCCTATTTCATCCCTCTCTCGACATAATTAAATTTCTGATTGAATTCAAACTTTTGATTAAAAAAAAAACCTATCAGAAATGGGCCAAAGAATATTTACATGAACAAACGATCGACATGAAATTTATAAATATAGTCTTCAGTATAATTACATGAACGATTTTTAAACAGTTCTAATAGATGATGGTATGATGGCAGAGAGGAAGAAAGAAGAAAGCAAGAGAGGTAAGAAGAAGAGGGAATAGAAGAGGGAAGGAATGTAATTACCGGAAGTGTTTTCAGCGAATCATATAAATATGGGCATTAAGGGTAGGTGGCTGATATAAGACTTGAATATTCGAACTTTTTTTTTATTCAATAACAAAAATTGCGTCTAAAAAAAGATTTAAGACGATGGAAAATACATTGCTGTCAATAATATTACATTAAACCGTTACTTTCATTCATTATCACTCCCTGGCATTATCACTTGATAACGATAAATACATTAAATAAACAACATGCGCTAAGATTATTCTTATCACTTATCTATCAATAACAGCTTTCGAAAAGTTCAGTAATTCAGTCTGCCAGCACTCCATGATTAGTTTTTTCTTTTTAATGCTGTGGCACTATTCATCCAATATATCACGCTGTGTAGTAGCAGTAGCAGTAACAGGTTGTTGAATAAGTAGTAGTAGTAGTAGTAGTAGTTGCATAATTATTTGCATAACAAATACATCAATAAGCAGTGTTAATATTTGCATAACAAATAATGCTTCATTAATATGTAGCAGTAGCATTTGCATGATAAATGCAAAATCAATGTATTTGATAGCACATGCGTAACAAATAATACAAAAGACAATGGGCGTATCCAACATGTAGTGACAACTCCGCAACATATAGTACAATGTAGTGCCACAGTTGCGCACCATATAATACAATTTTGATATGTGACATTTTTGTAGCAAATAATACAACATCGAAGTGCATAGTAACACTTTTGTAACAAGTACTTAAGGATCGTCTTATAATATACATCTGTAATAAATTTACATCTCCCACTTTCTTTTCCAACATTTCATATTTTCCTTTAACTCTCTTTTGTGTTAATTCATTCTCCATTACTTCAAATACAATATCAAAAATAAAACCGAAAAATTCGTGCCGACCAGTGCAGCACTTGGCGTATTTCGTTATGTCAAATCAATTTGAAGATAAATTGAAATTTTTTGAAAAAATAATAAAATATGGAAGAAAAATGAAAGAAAATTCATCGAAAATTAAATGAGTTCGGGATGTATTCAATGATCAACTCACACAGTTAATGAACTTTCCTTTGAAATTAATCATTTTTTTTTATTCGTATTTGGTTGCTATTTTATTTGTACGACGAATGATCATTAATCATCCTTCAAATGCGCATGTTTAAGCAAAATGAGTTGTGGTAGGCCAGAAACAGGTTTCACTTTTTTCTCCTTTTTTTTTGGTTTCTTTATTAAATAAAATTTTTTTTTTTTAAAAAAGCATAAAAATTTGATAAAACTACCAGTTTTTAATGTCATGTTTATTGACATCAATTATTGTCAAATAAAATTGTAAATATCAAAATTATCTTAAAAGGACGGAAAAAGAAAACTTTTATGCTCTATTGAACACTCACTGAAAAGGTCAGTTTGATAACTGGACATGGACATGCACAAATGGATGACACTTTCTGTAAATGCTAAACACTAGGATAGTTGACAGGTAGTAGAATATTTTATTATTAATATTATTATTGTTGTTATTGTTATTATTATTAATTATTTCTACTATTATTTTTATTGAGGATGAATTCTTAGTTTTGGACTTCGGAAAAGATCAAATAGCGAATCGAAATGTAATAAACCATAAAATTATATGTGATTAATTATCAATAAAGACTTTTAAAAAATTTAAATTTGGGTTTGAAAAAGAAAAGGGAAAGATGATTTGCCGTTGGTAGTAACATTAATCAATTTCAAAAAAATGGAAACGTTTTATTTGAAAATCCAAGATGGCTGTGTTAGAAATCTGTGTCCTCAGTTTTACATGGGTCGTTGAAAAAGATAGGCTAATAGAAGGAGGACAAAACTGAATAAAATGTAAAATATTGAAATTATATCATAATATTAGAAAACAAAACAGAAAAAAACTAGTTACTGTTTGAGGCAAATATGAAATTTCTTGTATATAGTTGTATTCTTAACAGGAAAAAATCATAAATCTGATCATTTTGATAAGATAGTTAGCTGAAAAAAATCTTGCAGCTAGAATTGGTAGGAGACAAGAGGAAGGAGAAGTACTAAAATGTCACTGAAGGCAAAATGACTCCGTAAGTTTGTCTGATCGAAAGTTATTGAAAGACTGAAAAGGTTGAGAAAGAACATTCCGGGACAGAAACTTCCTGTTTCAGTGAATTTTTTTTTAGTATTTAAAAGAATTATTAGTACTTACTGATGATAGAATGGGACAGAGTTTGAGATGAAAGAGGACGGAGTTTTCGTTAAAAAGCTAAAATCATTGAGCATAGTTAAGTTGATCGAATAGATAACAGGTGTTGCTGCTATTTTTCTTCCACATTTCATCAATTTATTCGTTTTATTTTCCACTTTCTTTCCCTCTCTTTCTTTTTCTACTTTCTCAACTTTAAAAGCATGCCGGTCACATTAACGCCATCATTATCAATTTGCTTGCTATTTGCTATCAACATTATACTGTCATCACTGATTACTACTGCTGATAGTATTATATGTTTGTTAATATATTATCATCGTTGTCACTTATAAAAATCACTTATTAGCATTATACTAATAACAAAAAAAATTAACAATTTAACGGTAGTGATTTTGTTTAAGAACTTATTCAGCATGTCTTTTGAACGAATCCACCGAATAACCCTGTAAAAACGGAAAATTTGCTCCAAAGTATAAATTGACTGTTCGTTTTTTCATGTCGTCCTCTTTTTCATTCTTCCATCTTTTTTTCTTTTCTAGAAAAATTGGCTATCAATTATTAAAGCAGATATGATTATTTAAAAATTTTATGAATTAATTTAGTGCTTTCTGTTTATTTCATAAATTATCACTTTTAAATTTAGAATTACATTGTAAACGAACTTGCACAAACTGGAAATAATCGAAAGGTGCAATTACAGATCTTTTTTTTTTTGCTGAAAATCCTCCTTGTCTCTTAATTTCAGCAGATGATGTATTATTAACGTTTCTGATGCAAAAGTCAAATTTTTTTGCTCTCTTTCGCTTGCGAAAGAAACCAAAAAATTTAATTAAAATTTGCAATTTCAATCACATCATATCGTCACATATCAAATCTGAAATGTGAGATGCCGCTTCATTAAATTTAATAAAAATATGAAAATAGAATAATCAAGGCACTTTGCCAAGTAGATTGAAGCATCACACTATAAAAAAAATAAAATAAAACAAAAAGCTAACACTTAAAAGATAATGCCGTTATCACTTTACCTATTCTCGAAATGGTGCAAACCTAATGCTAATGGCAGTAAATGAATAATTTATCTCCTTTTCGATTCATTTCTTAACCTTTTTCATACTTTGCATTTAAATTTCAATTTGATGATTCATCCATGAAATCTCATTTTGTGAGACTTTTTTGATTTCCTCAAAAGAATTCTTCATTGAAAAGCTTCCATTTCTTTCATTTTTGATTTTTTTATTTGTTTATGAGTAAGAAGCATTTTAGCAAAAAAGACGAGAAAAAAGCTGTAAGCAATCAATGCATTGAAAACTAGCAAACCTGACGACAAATAAATGGAAGGGAAAAAAGATTTGACAAATAAATGGAAAGATATTGTAAGGTTAGAAAAAAGTTTTTTTTCTTTAAGTTTTCTTGAGACAAAATCCTTTCTTTACTTTTTTAGTCGAAACAAAAAAGGAAAAGAAGGTTGAGTATAAGGAGAGATAAAACAAAAAAGCATTAAAAAATTGGAAATTAATGTAATTTAGAAACGACAAAATGGATTTTTTATGCCATTAGTTGAAATAACAGAATATTGAATAAGCTAAGCTAAGCTGTTTACGCAAGTTTAAACTTCTCAATATTTATGGCATATGAGTTTTTCGTCTTTCAATCTTGCTCTCTCTTTCTTTTCCCTTTTATTTAATGGTTTGTTCTACTTCAATGATTTTTAAATCCTTCATCATTTACAATTGACTTTTTCCGCCATAGATGATTACATTTATGAGACATTGGCATTAAGTATTATTTATTATAAGGAGCAGGAAAGGAAAAAAAAAAGAAAAAAATGGAAAAGTTTCATGTATTTATTTACTATTTGAAAACTGAAGCATAAATTTTGGGAATACCAATTTT
This sequence comes from Setaria digitata, assembly GCA_003640385.1. Taxonomy (NCBI): domain Eukaryota; kingdom Metazoa; phylum Nematoda; class Chromadorea; order Rhabditida; family Setariidae; genus Setaria; species Setaria digitata. The sequence goes on along the minus strand of RCAB01000385.1, from coordinate 20,396 downwards.
GTTAGTCGTTTACTGTGTCAATATTGATACATATGAAATATTGATTGAATTGATCAGTTTAAGTAAAAAATGAAAGAAGTAGTCACAAAAAATTTTGCGAAAATCAAAATTAAAAAGGAAGCAAACAAACAAGTAAGATATATTTGAAATGAAAAATACCCTTTGGTATACATATTTATGATTGCTCCTATGTGTCCAGTTTTTCAGAACGAAAACTGACAAAACTGAAAATTCGTTTCTTTTGCTAAACATAAAAACAAATTAAAAATTAAATTGAATTATTTAAAAAAGCGTCGTGTTTTGGAAAAATTCAAACGTAATGAATTCTTTATTGAAATAAAAAAGAAAAACACACACTGAAGAGAGTTTACACAAAATAATAAATAGTTCTGAAAATTATTTGAAAAGATAAATAATCATCTAACAGAAATCGACTAGAACATTTCGTCAGATGTCAATGTCAATTGCTACGTACACACGTGACGCTGTTTTGTGCGCTTCAGTGCAGTGCAAAACGTTATGATAATCATTACAAACTTGTTAATGAGCTATCAGTCAATAAGCTATCTAATTTAACTTATCCACCCTGACTTAAATTATTTAATCCAATCTACTCATACTCTTTTTAAACAAACTTAAACTATGTAATCTAACTTATTCACACTAACATAGTTTGAACTGTCTATGCAACCCATCGATACTCTTATCTGATGTTATCTCTTGATGTTCTAACTAAGACTAGATTGAACGAAATGATTTTTATCATCAATTATTGTAAACTTATTTTATTTGTTTCAGAAAAAGAAGGTTAAGGGAAAAGAAAACGAAAATTTTAGTTGCGTCTTTACAAGAAAAATTGTAACCGATGGATTATTACCACAGAGTTGTTGATCGATAGAAATGAATATGGAAGCAGTCTTTTTTCACTTTTTTCCTTCCTTGTTAGCAACACCTTAATGAATCAGTTCTGAAAGAAATTTATTTCGTTCTTTCCATTCAAATATTTAATCAATCAAAGGAAATTGAATACTTGAATACTAGCAACTTCCTTGTGACATATCGTATGGTTTTTGTCATCGAAAGTAAATGCTGTTATCATCATTCAGTTTCGTATACTAAATTAGCATGAATTAAAATCAATAAATTATGAAAAGATGAAATGAATAATACTTATAACAGCAAGCTGGATTACTTCAAATACTATAATATAAAATGAACATCACTGAAAGCTACAATAAAAAATATGGGAGAGAAATAGTAAAAAAATTACATATAAGTGAGTAATAAAATTATCAATATTTATCATGAATTCATCTGTTATCTCTTATCAGATAATGCCAGACATTCTTGATAATTCCTGAAATTGCTGAGCAATGGAATAAAGTGAAGAAACATTCCAGTTTGGTTGAATTTGAATTGTTATTATTGTCCGTTTTACTTGTTTTATAAGAATGGCTATACTTTTATTGTTATAACAGTTGAAAGTAATGACAGTAAATGTCACTTTTCTATTACGAAAATTGTCCCAGGTATCAGGTAATTTGTTTGTACCTTATTAGCAGTATTATTTCTAATTATCTTTTAAAGTCCTTGAAAAATTCTGATCATATTTAATCAGTTCTAAAGCTTTGGTAACTTCAGTGCACAATCGAATGCTCGTGAGGTATATGCAGCTTTTCATCTTTAATAAGGTAAGCTATTTCTTGCTCACCTGTATGCAGTCTTTTAAGATGTTCTTACTGATTCCTCCAAAATTTTAATTATTTTCTAATTAAAATGTTGACTGCGTTCTGCTAATTTTGGAATGAACTTAAAATTAATTTTTATTGTTCCATTTTATGTTTTCTCCTTCCTCTACTATCATTGCTTACCGATTGTTATTAACGGTATATAAGTAGCGTCAAAATCTGCATCAATGAATTCCCAAAAGTAAACATGTGAAGCATTTCTTTATTCAAATTTCGTATGATTGCAAAAAAAAAGCAAGCAAAATGGATGAAATAATTTGGAAATGTCAGATAAGAAGAAATAGCAAAATGCGTAAACATAAGCATACCCATGGGTATTTATGAAGACAGAAGTGGTCGAGAATTGGGGAAAGACGCAAAAAAGGGAAATATTTTCCCCCAATTAATTGCAGAAATCTTTACGAGCCATTGCAATGTGCGAAACGGGCCAAGAAAAGAAGTGGAGAAAATAAATAAACTTTTTAGTTAATGTATGTAGCCTAGCCTATATAATCTTAATAAAATATTCACTGCAAGTGTTAGAGAGAAAAGGATGAAAAAGAGTTTAAAACACCACTTTTTCCCTTTTTGCTTTAATTTTTGCATAACTGACAGAGAAGGATAGACCAGAAGGAAAGAAAGAATTAGCTTAGAAAGGAAACTGTGAAGCTTAGAAGAGGTGAGCAAGAGATTCTCAGGCACATGTATCTAAAATCAGCATGGAGTTAAGTATATGTTTGGGACTGGATAGATAGAGAGAAGTAGGAAAACCAAAGCTTATTTTCCCCTTGCTTTCCTTTTTCACAAAATGTCACCATCGGTTATGGCCCATAGGGTTGAGGCCTTACTTTTCTCTTTTTTTACTTTTCTTTTTTCTTCCCTCCTCTGTTATCTTTTCCTTTGCCATCTCATATGTTTTATTTGAGCTTTACAAAATGCTTCCATAAATGATGCAACGATAATGGGTCACATAATTTGTCTAAAATTTACTACTGAATAAATTACAAATTTTGTTGATAGAATTTTAGAATTTAATTACCACTTCAAATAATTTCTCTGCGAGGAACTTGGAACGAGCAAATGCTATAAGTGATCCTTTACTGCATTGGGATAATTTTCATATTTATCGAGTCTACCTTACTCGTAGCAGTGCACAAGTCATTTAACCTTCGTCAATTTTAAAGAATTTTTATTACATTATTATTATTATTATCATTATTATTATTACTAATTATTATTATCATTGTTGCCGCACCCATCAGTTAACATCTTCTGCAAGATGATCGAATAAGTTTCCACAAACATCAAAATTCTGCACTGCATAAATTAATTAATGAATGAATTATTTATCAAATTTATCTACAATAAAAATACATTCTGTTTTTTAACAAAAATATTCTCAACGTGTTACAGAGAAAAAAAGAATAACTTGAAAACGTGAATTTGTTTTTCCTAAGCCTCTCAACTGTTTAAATAATTATCATCAAATTTATTTTAATTACAATAAGTTATATAAATTCTTTCTAAAAAATGAATAATGCGTAGTTAAAATTTATAAAATTTTTCCACTGACATATTGTGCTACTGTCTCATTTCATTCTGATTGACTGACTACATCGCAGTTTCGTAGGAATCTTTCAAACCTATATTCTACTTGAACTTTTTAAAATACCAGAAAAACGAACCAAAAAAAAAATGAAACAAAAACATAAATGGCAAGAAGAGTAAAGCAAATTTATTTTATCAAAAAGTGCAACCATATATTGCACCTCTTGCTTGCGTTCAATTTTCAATATCAGCTCACTCTTTTTTTTGGTAGAAACTAAAGATTGCTAGTGATTTGATAATTGATTATGCTGAAGTTTAACCGCAGCACACAATACTGGACAATTTATTCATTTGATCTTTTCTTCCCAACACAAACCAAACCAATAAGAATTGAATGATTTTAACAAGGCTTATCAACGTCATTCAATTTTTAACCAACAAGTTGGATGAATAGTCATTGAGTTGGATTTTCACAGCAGTAAGAAAGAAGTAGTTGAAGATGAGAGGGAAGGAATTTTTTTGATATGTAAAGAGTCATTACTGACTTGTTTTGTGCATTATTTGAAATTTGGATTGTTTAAATTCTTAAGAATTTATATTAATCACTAATTAACTTTAATTTCAATTTTTTAAACTGAATTTATCCTTTTATTTGTTTACTTTTTATTCAATATTTCATTATGCTCTTTTTTTCTTGTTTAAATAAATAGGAAACAATGAATACCCTAGCAAAAATATAGAACAAACTTGGTAAAATGAATTTATTAATATATTCTAACAAAAAAAAAAATTATATTCGTGTTGATCACCTTGATGCCATTTCGTTCAGTCGAAAAAAGTGGCTCAATTTTCGCTTATCACAATCATTTAAGTTGCTTTTTTTTACAGCCCAAGTTTTTTCTCTTTTCTTTTTTTTTCTAAGAGCAAAATGTCGCTTCACCACGATCATTATTCATTGATAACAGAAAACAGGGAAAAAAATTTTTGAAACTAATTTAACATGAACATTTAAAATCATGGCTTGTTTTCATTTTCTTTAATTGAATTCAGTTTATCTTGTTGGCTTCAGTACGCGTTTTGTTTATGCTTATCTTACGCGACCTAATTTATCCCACTAATTAACTAAAAAAGAAGTCTGACAAATTAAATGCATAAATTATTCAACAGCAAATCACAGTGTCCCGCAATTCACAGTATTTCACAAAACATCGAAACGCCCAAATTCTTAATAAAACAAAGGTTTTAATTTAAGAAAAACTGAGTACTACCACAAAAAAGTCGAAGCTTAACAATGAAACAATCTAACTTACATAATTCATCAGCAAGCTTTCATCATTATGATATTACCTTGAAAATGTGCCAATTGGAACAATTTACTGGTATAATAAAAAAATTCAATAACACAATTGCAAATTCTTTAATATCAATTATTTACTTTGTAAGCTTCTTAGTAAAGAAATGAATTGAACAAAATGCCATGAAAAATAATCAGTTTATTAAGAATGATTTTTAAGGAACTGTACTTGGAATTAAATGGAATGAAATTAAAATTTATTTTAAAAATCATACATGGAATGAAAACAACGAGTGAATTAATGGAATAATAACATGACTTATAACGTATCATGGTATTAATTCATGACTAACCTAACATAAGATTAGCAATCAAGAATTTTTAGACGAACAATTAAATAAATAGTCCTGAAATTAAATAAATAGTCCTGTTAATTATATTGGAATTAAATTACCNACATAAGATTAGCAATCAAGAATTTTTAGACGAACAATTAAATAAATAGTCCTGTTAATTATATTGGAATTAAATTACTACTGATAAAAGATGTCAATAATTCTTCAATATCACGTACTAGTAGCACTGAACAGTAATTATAGCTCAGTAATCGTCATTATCCAAATATCACGAAATTAATAACTCATTTGCTGCGAAAACTGCAAACATTTAAATATCATATGACCAACTGAGACATTGACTTACATTTGTCACTTACTGATACTTTACAGGAACACAAAAAATGAACGAAATGTTGGAAAATAAAAATTTCCCTCTCCTCTTCAGTTTATTATTATAATCATTCGATGGACAGCAGCAGTGGCGAAAGTAAAAAAAAAAAGGGGGCTTTCACAAAAAGGAAGAAAGTATTTATCTATTCAAAGAAATCATTCTCTACAGAAGTCCATTTAAATTTCTTTTTTTTTTCCTCTCGCCTAAATAATATCCGCTTACGGGGAAATGTTTATGCATCCTTGCTTTCCTTTTTCTTCGCAAAAATTTGGCCAAAAGCTAAGAAAAAATGAAATGAAAATAAAAAACGATTTAATAGCTTAGTACGTAGTTTATTTCATATTCATACTCCATAGCAGTGGAATAGAGTAGAAAATATGAAAAGTAAAAAAAAAAAAATATGAGCTAATAGCATTTCAAATGTAAATTTCTGAAAATGCAATCTTCTCCGCTTTCATCGAACTGCAAACCAGCAAAAAATCTAAATGGTAAATCTTCTTTCACTCATCAACGACCGTTCCTCGTGCTTTAGAGAATTTAACATGAAAAAGATTACGGTAGTCTGTTATAGCAAACTCAATTTTTGCGCCGATTATTTCCGCAATTGCTTTTATAATGATAAAGTGGATCTCGATCGTTTGAATTTCGTTTTTACAAATCTGAGTGGGAGTCTTTTTTTAAATTAAAAAGTGTCCACTGTGCAAAATATAGAAATAAAAGAAAACCATTTCGAAGGATAAGTCTGACGGTGTTATGGAGAAACAGCTCTAACCTTGATGGTTAAAAAATATAGGTTGTAAGTACAAGATCTTTAATATCATAACTTATGATTCTAACTTTTTACGGAAAATTTATCGCCTCCAATCAATTTTTTGACAGCATTAATTTTTGCTACACATACAGGATATTAGCGTGAAGTAGCATATGTGATATACCACACCATATCTCCATTTTATCTCGATTCAACATCAAGAATAAAGAAAATGCGACAGTGCTATTATTTCTCATTAACTTCAATACTATATTACTACTCGTACGCTAGATAATTATATGATCTAACAAAAGAGGTACATTTCCAATCATAAAAGTAAAAGAAGAAATGTAAAGATCATCAAAATTTGCTAGCTAAAAACTATTTTAAAGGATGCTAGTTTAAAAAAAATTTGCAAGATAACTGCTTGCTTAATCCTATCAGGAAGGTGGGTTGGATAAGTTGTTGTGATCCGCCGACATCTGATCTAAATACTAAAACATTTTGTTCCTGATATGTAATGAAATATATATATATATAAGAAAGAGATCGAGAGTTATTTTGTTAGACAGCAAACAGAACAAAGAAATGGAAGAGGACATTTTCCCTATTTATCAAAATTATTCTATAACCACTAAACTGATAATCATACGAACTCAAATTTACTGAGTTTGAGAATATGAACAATGAAAAGATTGTTTCAATCAAACGAATAAATTAATAAAAAATCCTAAGTATGAACTAATTAGAATTTACAGTTTGTTAAATTTATTTTTATACACAGCAGCAGTAAATATGCTTTACATCGGCATCCCATGTCCTATTATCAAAAATATTTCTTAAATTATCTTCTAAAATTTCAGATACTCTGCTCAGAGTAAGACCAATCCAATTCATATTGCCGATTCAGAAGTAAAGTAATAAAGGGTGCTTGATTCACCACCTTTTTACCTATGCCTTAAAACTAGTACTGTAGAGAAACTATGCTAATGTTAACTGCTGTCAACTTATATTAGCAATAGATATCACTTTTTAGCTTAATGCACCAAATGAAACAGTAACAAGAAAAAGAAAAAGAAAGAAAAAGGAAAAAACAGCGCAAATTACAAATATTCTTCTAAATGATGTTTAACAAACCAAACAAAGCTTAAAATGGAAAATGAAACAAGATATAACACACTGAGAATAATAAATGAATGGAGTGTACTCGTAAAATATGCTGATAAGACGATATAACGATGAAATAGTTGATTTTAAATCACCCGATCAAAATGAGAATCGAATTTTCATCGAGATTCTGTCACCATATTCTATAGTCATTGCTCTGATCAAAACCTTAAAATGGCTCACTTTTTAAAATAGCAAAGCAACTAATAAAATAGGATACTTAAGATCCATCAGAAAAGTTAATTATTATTTGGTGAAATGAACTGAAGTGATATAAGCTCTACTTTAGATTTCAATATACATGTTGTCAATTGAAGGAGATGGATTTTTTGCTTCAGTGGTGAGACCAAGGATAACAAGGGAACGAGTATGATCAGAAATGAGGAATCCTCGTAAAGAAGTAATTCATCAAATAAAGTAAGTATTCAGCAAATGATTGCAACGATAAAGAGTGCGAATAAAATTTTAAAAAATGTTAAAAAAAAATATTGTAACCAAATTTTTTGGGGAAGTGCAAAATTATTGACAAAACACGTAGTTCGAAATTTGTTAAAGAATATTAAAAGCCAAGATAATGTGAAATGAAGTCAAAGTTTTATTTGTGATTTTTAAAATGGAACATCAAAACTTTTGACTTCAAAGAAAATTAAAGAGCAGTTTAAAAAAAAAAGTTGAATACCTACCAATTTATCACTGCATTATCATCGGTTTTTTTTTGTATATTCATTAGAATTAAGTATATCATGACTTCCTTCATCGTCAAATGATGATTCCGATAATCCAAATCGTACGGTTGGCGTTTTCCATGACACCTTTTGCATTTCACTTTTCTCTTCACTTTTCTGATTTACTTCAGATAAAATGATTTTCCGTTTTCGATTCATTCCATCATCATTTTTGCCAATGCTTGCTTCATCCTCACTACTGAACGTATATTTACCTTGATAAGTAGTACAGGGTTCACTGATATAACCTGCCTCAATAGATTCAACATCTTCAGAATTATAAGCTGGTTGAGACTGCACATCTGGTTCTGGTTCCTCTTCTTCTTCGTCGTCGTTCCACCAAACATCCGAAAGCTCATCTTCGGTAACTTCATCATCATTTAAACTATTCTTTTCGCGTACTTTAGGAACTCTTGATACCTGAAGAACTGATTTTTATAGGAAGCTTATTCTTTTTTGCAGAAATAGCAAATACGAAGTTGTTCGAAAAAATGTTCTAGTAATACGAGAAAACAAATTTAAGAACATTTTAAAAATATTAATAATTCTATACCTGTGCCGCAAGATTAGTAAATGATGAAGCACGGCCATGGTCATATATAACCAACTTCGAAGGTTCTCGACGCCAATAACGTCTTTTCAGTGAACGCAACTTCTCGGCATCAATAACACTTTTTAAAGCTTCGTTTGATTTCACTAGTTCCCCAAATTCTTTCACGCCATATTTATAACCGAGATCCTGCAATTCTTTTTGCGTTCTTAACGCTAAATTAAACTAGCATTTTGATTTTTTTTTAATAACAATAATACAACAGGATATCAAGCAACCCACATAAACACATAGTCCTCAAACTAAACAAGGGTAAAGGAATGAATTGAAAACTTGACATAACTATGAGAAATAAACATACACGTATTTCATCATATTTATGAAAATCTAGAGTTTTGAATTCTTCAATCGGTGGCCGTATATACTGACAGTATCCTGCGTTTTTCACCAACTGTAGCTGTTGGACACAAGAAACATAAGCCAAACGACTCTAAACGATATAATTCTTTTAATGATGTATTTTGAATGATATATTCTTGTTAATTAAAAGTTTTCATATGGAAGAATGCTCAGAAATATTCTTACTTCTCTAGCTTAAGAAAATACTCGAGTTAACTGATAATCATATAAATAAGTCTAAATCGTTCACTGTAAATATTGAATTATAAAACATGTAAGCAATACTTGTATTTCTTCCATATTTAAAACTTTGATTGGTTCAGCAAATGGATTTAACTTTTTGAGCAATACCCAAAATCCGCTTAACGAATCACCATAGTTATATAAATTCGTTTCGGCAGCAGAACCAACATCTACTGCGATAACTATTTTAGCACCCATCGACCTGGATTAAATTAATTTTAGCACATCCAAGTAAAAATGCTCCTAAATATCTGAAAATTTGGCTACTATATTTTTAGGTAACTGTGGTTCGAGACGGTGGCTGCTTTACTCATCTTGGCCTCCTATCCGATTTTTTCATTCGAACAAGTTTTTAATACTATTTAACAAATTGTGCTTCGTTTTATAGAAACTTCAAATGCAACTCGAAAAACTAGACTTACTGCATAACATCTGCTGGTAAATTATTGACATAACCACCGTCCAATAACAGGTGACCATCTACAGGATCACACAGTGGGGGAAGATAGCCTGCTAAAGACATGGAGGCTCGACAGTAAGCCCACAAGGGACCAGTCCGATGAACCCGCATTTCCGAATTGCTGGAACAGTACATCCGAATTTTAAAATTCTACAGCTTGAAAATGTTCTATAGATACCAAATAAAAAGCGTTAGCAACCTTACAGGAAATAATAAACCTTATATCGGTGCTTATGCAGAAATATGGTATCCATAGATCTTCGATCAGTGAATCTGAGAATAAATCTTGAAGACCGTGATTGAAACCAGCACCAGTAAACATAGCTGAATGAGCATACGTTAAGTCCCATATTTTCGGCCAAATCGAAGCCATCATCTGCAACTCAGTAAAGCTGAGTGTTTGTTTCCTATAAAATTTTTTAAAATACAATTTTTTTTGTCTGAAACTTAATAAAAGCTATTTCTAAGTAATCTCACTGTTTCACTAACAAATACCTCAAATTTAATGATATCATTAACGCATGGATTGCTCTCTTGTTAGAAAATAAGTTGAATCTAAATTACAACCATTTCCATATTTATGTTTGGCTAGGAGACACACGTTCATGGCAGGACTCCAACTTGTACTATGAAAATTTCTTTACTATGAAAACTGTAAATTTTCAGAAATTTGACATCATTCAGACAATGCCAAAGATCAAGCGAAAGAACGCTAACGATTTTGATGTTGACTTGAACTGTGAGAAATTATTAGTATAGCATTTCATATGTTTGACATATTACTCTATTATTTTATGTGCAATTTAGTTATGATACCAAATTGATTTAATGGAAAGCAAAATGGTCCTGCCGTTATAGAAAAATGACTCTTTGTGCAACAGTTTTAAACCTTAAATATATATCAATTTAATATTATACTCACGTTGCAGGAAAAAAAGGAGGTTTAAAGCCTTTTAGTTATTCCAGTAGACATAACTAACCATAAACCAACTTTTCGCTCTCTGTTCCACATCTTCATCTCCTTGGGCGTACAAACCACTGATCATAGAACCAATAGATGTTCCACCTATCATATCAATTGGGATACCATGTTCCTGTATTGCGCGTATTACACCAACATGAGCCGCACCTCTTGAAACAAGAAAAATTGACTTCATATCTGATAAGTTCAAAAATTCTGAAGAAGATGAACACAATTCTTTGATTAAAATTTAAACTGATAATAAATTTATATTACCATAGTACCATAAAAAAACTTACACCAATGAAGCATAAAATCAACAAAAGATAACCTTGCACCACCTCCGCCTAGTACAACACCAATTGCATTACCAGTCAATATTCGAGCCAGTCTTGAAAAATCAGATCCACTGTCAACTTTTCCACCATAAACGTTCTGCTCGTAAAAAGACACAATCTCAGATTCAGACACCTGGAAACGAACAATAGCAACTGGAACTTTATAAACGCGTTTTGCTCTGCCATTAAATAAATTTGAAATTAAGTCTGACCTTTTTCAAATTCCATTGCACCATTCGTTTATTAATGCGGATGTGATGATGACCGGAAAACCAACTCCCTTTCAACCATTCAATTGTCCCTTGCGGTTCCACAGTTTTTTCATCCCAAAGTAGTATCAATTCCTTATTTGTTCGGATACCATCCTCATTCATATTCAAATAATCATCCATCTGGAAGATGAAACTAATATAAATGAAATTCACTCTACCCACTCATTAACAAAATTATTTAAGATCACTGAGTAAGATCTAGAATAGTGCCTTTTGCTGAAATTTCTAATCAAGCCAATATCTAACCAGCGATTGCTGTGACGGCTTCTCCTCGCCATTGGCAACGAACAATATTGCATCCGCCTGCCGAAGACAACGTCGTGTCCAACTTGTAGCACTTGTATCACATTCATATATAATTAATGGATAAGTATCTTCTTGCAAATTAAGCCAATGCATCAGACGAAAATCTGCTTGCCTATAAAAAAAAATCCGAAAGAAAAGGCATTTTTAATCGGCATTTCCAAAAACAAAACCTTTGGATTATGCTACTTACTGTTCTAAAGTTTTTTTTTTTGGAAAGCAATTGTTTTCTAATTGAAGTTATTATATCCGTTTTAAAGTTTAAATAATAGCTCAGCAAGGGGAACAACCTTCAGTATGATTCAGATGAGCAGGTGTATACTTTCAAACTATGATAGTTAAGTGTTTAAAATCTATTTGATTTCTAAATCAAACAATCATCACAGCAAAAAAAAAAATGTCAAACAATCTAGTTAAACTGCTATATTTTTCAAAAAAGAAAAAAAAAAAAAGAAAGAAAAGAAAAGAAATCTATGCATGCGTGGAAAAAAATGGTTAGTGAATAAAAGAAGTAAAATAACACCAAAAATGACATACACATAAACTTATGAAAGATTTAATCCTTCTTTAAAACAACAGAAGATAAAGTTATGTCACATCAACTAGTTTCACTTCAACACCTAACATTAGAAATAAGAGAAACTTTCATGCGTTCCAAGAAAAAACATTTGCATAAAACAGGAGAGAAATCATAGCAGTCCCAAAACTGTTGGCATATTTATTTAATTTGCATCGTTCGAGAGAGGGCATTTGTAAATCGGATAAACACTAGCCTCTTTAGAAAAGCTCAGAAATTAACAGTAATGTGATTTCTTCATCAGCTATATTTATGAATTGACAAACTTATTATATAAATTGTAACTCCTCACATCAAAAAATAGAATGAAAGAGTCGGAAAATTACCCGTCGTAGGTCTCATCGCTCAAAAACCTAAATAAAAACTTGTATTATTTCTCACAAATAACATAAGTGTATACTATAATTTACAAAAGTATATATATCAAATAAAGAGGAGAATAAAATTATTGAAAAAAAAAGTATACTGTGCAGTTAATAATGCCAATACTGTAGTTTGGTCTTAGTCAGGTTCAATTTTTTCCAACATACTATTCAGCTTATAGTAATTATAAATCAATAGCTTACTTTTCTAGCACACTGGCATCCAATAGCTCAGCTATCTTTTGACTGCTTAGTCGCAGAACTCTCAAATTTGCAGTAAGAGCGTGATACAGTTCACAGGTAAATGCAACTAATGGTACATCCGATGTTGCAGCTACTACCGCAATGGTATGTAAATTCTGCAAATTCTTCATGCTACTACACTCTTGGAAATCTAACTGCAAATTTAGCAATAAAGTGTTATGTACGTGAGAAAACACTCAATACTCTAGATACTGCTATCAGTCAATGATAATACTGACCCAATAGGGAAGATTTAGGCAAATTTTGACTAAAAGAACCAAGAGTTCCAAAAATCATATACTTACTTTGATGTGACTTTGTGGGTCACCTGTTGCCAGTGAAAGGCCATCCTTGTACATACATCTAAATGTAGATGTCCTTTGTATCGATGAAGTGTAATACTGACCCAGTAAATGGACAAGACGAAACCCAACCTAAAACGAGCGCTATCAAATTCTACCACATAATAGGAAGCTATAATAATCAAAGTAATCACCTGAGGAAACTTTATTTTTACGAAATTCAAGAGACCTTCAGGAAGTCGAGCCAGCTGGGAAAAACGAATTGCGAGTACGGTGGTGGTACGTGGTACTCGTTGCAGGACCTGAAAAACATATATATATATAATGGGCAGATTTTAAAATTTGAACGATCTGAAGGGAATTTTGAAACAACGCAGAATCAGTAACAAAAGATGTCGTTTGATGATGAAAGGTAACTCGGTAGAATTATTTCACATTTTTATTGATATATGCATTAGTCTACTACTAATGTATATTTCAGGATGGAGACTAAAATTATTCATTATTGAAAAAAAATTTTGTGTTAAAGAAATTATTTGTTTCCTTAACAAAAATGTTGATTGCCTATTCTACTCAGTAAAGACATGTTAAAGACAAACTGCACGGTTCGCAATTCTTTTGTGAAGAATTTCCAGTTAATACGGTAAGCTAGACAGATCTCAATGAAGTAAAAGTTCAAAACGTCAACTTGTTCAATTTTTGAATGCTGTTGTTGTTGCCCAAGGTAAGCCGTATGATTTACTAAGCATACTTTTCAAATGTAATGTCTTTGATATTCAGAAATCCATATGACATATAGTTCCACGCAGTGATTATGATATTTTCTATTGAAAGCTTGATTACAGAAAGTGCTTTACAGCTTCATTTCTATCCATTCACTGAGATATATCAATTTTACAATTACAATTACAATCACGTTACAAATTGACTTGAGAATGTTCGTCGTTGCGACGTGGAATAGATTTTTGAAAATCCAAGCAATACGTAACAACTGACGTTGTCTTCATGTCTTTTCATGACTTGTAAAAGAAGAGCTTGAATGAAGCTTTTGACTCCCCACCGTTAACTTTTGACGCTATGTCACTAGACTCGTCATTTTCAACTCTTTTTATCGACTTCGCAAAATTTCAGTGACTGTAGATTTGTTAACAATTTTTGATCCAAAATGATTACTGATATCTAATAATCTCCCTCTACGCCAAATAAATATGATAACAAGTATATATTTGAGAAAATGTTTCACCATAACGGCATACTTAACGCAAAAAGCAATTTTGTGGCCATCCAGTACGATCAGACAATTAGTTAAATATGGACTAGAATCAACTGAATAGCAGTGCATTTCCAAAATTACCAAGGTTATAATAATGGAGACTTTTCTCCCAGATTTCTCGCAAGTAAAAAACTTAAGAAATAAGCAAGCTAATGAGAAGAAAGTATTACCTCAATCATTCCTAAAACATCACCTCTGCCAAACTCTTCGATTATTCTCTTATCTTCTACAGACCGAAGTCGTCCACTCAAAAGGACAAATATTGAGTCTGCTACATCACCACTTCTAAAACAATTATCAGTCAGTTAGGATTACATCAAATTTATGTACCTTTATAATTTTAGCTTCTGGAAAGAAGTAGGGATCACCTGTAAACAGCTTGCCCGGAATCAAGCAGCACCCAGTCAACTGCAAAGTCTACATTTCGCACGAAAGAACTTAGACGTCGAATAACAGAATGTGCCACTGGCAATACAATTTCTGGATGAATATCAGCTATTCTTAATATAAATTATTTTAAAAATCTGACCAAAAGCAAACGGTAGCATTATAGTATTACTAAATGACCGTGGTTCACTTATCATAATGAAAAGTTTAATATTTTCAGAGGAATTAAAAACCAAGAAATTTGAATCAAATTATTCGATTGGCTAGACTACAACTAGTCTAACATCAGTTTTTTCTGACTTGTTCTTAAGCAATAAATTTACAAGAAATTAATAACAAAGAACAGATTATAAACTAACTCAAAGAAATCTTTCTTGGAAATGGTGGCATATATCGTACAAGTATGAGATCGAACTGTAACAAACCATGGTTCACCAGTAAGTAATTGCAATCCACCAATAAGTTCACGTGGATACACAAAAATATGCTCTTCATCCGTATTCTCATCCTCGCCATCAATCGGTTCCTTAAATTAGAATTTTGTAAAATTAGTTTAGAACTTTAAAATTCATACATTTTATCCAAGCCTGAAAAACTAAGTTTTCGAATAGAAATAAATTTAAATCAATTATGAGTCTTATATAAAAGGTTTTGTTGCTGCAAATACACATACAAACATTAAAAAAAAAAAACCTGTGAAATAGCTAAAACACCACTGAGGACCATAATTAGTAGCTCATCTTCAGAATTTTGCTCAACAATAAGATGCTTCTCCGGAACATTCTCGATGACTACACGGCTTGAGAAAAGTGCTGTCGCCTCAGAACTAACACCTAAGTGCAATACTTCGGCAAACCACCGCTGTGCTATAGCCAAATATTCCTTCGAGTCTGAAAAAAAAAAAGAAGAGGTTGAAGGTTGTAGTGGAATCCATCTAATATATCTAGAAAAAAAAAGATTGAAAATCGAGTGAAATCCGAACAAAGATAACTCACCATCAGTACTGTTCAAACGATGAAGACGTGGCCGCACCTTGCCTTGCAGACGAACTGATGAAGCAGTTCCAGATGGATGTCGATGACGCTCATCGATATTACGCCTTTCGTCAAGACGCTAAAATCAGCAATCATTTAATATTTTTAGATGGATTAAATAGGAAGAATGAGTGACAAGTGCAATCCATTCTAAAACCTCGGAAAGTGGAATTATTATTTTGAATAAAGAGTAATCCTACTGTTTCAACACAAAGTGAATGTAGCTAAGTTCACCTTTTTAGCTAATTCAGTGCTCAAACCGAGATACTGGTGAAGTGTTGTTAAAGTTACATGAAGCAGACGTGTTAGAACAATCTGAATTGGGCGAACCCAGAATTTGGGATTTTCAATAAATGAGTCTCGAAAACTGTTCGTGCTGCATCTGCAACAGATTTCTTTTCTTTTTTAATTCAAGCTGATCGGGGAATTAGAAATTTTGAGATATATATTTCGCCGTGAACAAATATAGAATAAATAAACAAATAAAATTTTTTTTTTGTTCGAACAAGTTCTATAACAATTACTGCTCAACACTTTGATATACCTTTATTTTGCAATCCGATATACCTTTTTGTATATTTTTTCATCAAAAAAAAAAAGAATCTTTTTTTATATAATGCAATACCTCGAGTCATAATGCTATTTTTTCAATTTTTAAGTTTCCAGAACTCCAATTCTTAAAAATCTTTAAACGATTGGCATTTAAATGAAATATAGATTAGTGTCTGCAGAAAAAATCTGAAAGCTTCCTATTTGTTTGGAAAGAATAACTTCTCTTATGTCTGACCTTGCCCTGTATACTATTAATCATCAAATTTAAAAAGTAACATAACAGAACTTATAACTGTAAATGCACTTAGTGATGAGTTTGAGCATCACTGACTCAAAAATGCCTTCCAGTCTGTTATTTTTATGTCGCTGAAAACACAAAAATAAAATAATGTTGATGAATCTAGTGTGAAAAACTGTCCCAAAACAAAACTAAAAAGAAGTTCAGTGATATTTATATACATAGGTTTATGAAAATTTATGTAGTGTTTTTTTTACCATATTTAGCTTTTTCTTATTTTTATTTCCCGTAAAATTTCTCATATGCATTCATTATGAAAGCTTATATAGAAATACAAGAAAATCGTACTGTAAAAGTTTGAGAAAATCATTATTTTACTCAGAAAATTGATAGTATTCATAAATAGTGCAAAAATGGATCAAATTCCGCTTCTTTTTAGTATTTCGACTTAAAAATTTAACAGTTATCTTTTTAATACCAACTTCAGTTGGAGGTATTTTTCCGATCTTTATTTACAAGTAGGAAATGGAAAGATTTTTTAGTGAATGTCGAACAAAATTTTATTAGGAAAAATCGCGGAGTTCGCTGAGCAGATTAGAAATGATCTACCTTCAAAATTTAAGCCTTGAAAGACAGACAACTTGCTGTTGTCCACAGAAAATTCACGTCAGTAAGTAATTAAAAAACACATCCAACTGTGGCAGTAGAACAATCAGTTTTATTTCTTTTTTTCGCTATTTATGCCTTTTCTACTGTATATTTTTCCCACTGTATATGCTGCTACGATGACACACATCTTACTGCCGTCTGAATTAAAAATTTACCTCAGTAAATTTGTAATTAAAAGACAAATTCAGATCAACGCTATTATAGAGAATATTTTTTACTTTGACACCCTGTTGTAGTTACATCTGTTCCTTCCCCTTCATAGAAATCTTCCATGAAAGAAACAAACTAATAAGAACATACCTGGCAACTCGACATGCTGTTAATGCTCTCACCGACATATTACGGAAAGTTATTTCATGGTTCTAAAAAATAAAGCATGGCAAAACTAAAAAACGATTTGACAACGGAATAGGATGATTATTTTTAAGTAACAAATACAATGTATTGTTTGAAATAAATATATCTGGATTCCAGGTAATAAAATAAATGAACTGAAAATTTCGAGTAATATCAGAATTAAGAAGGAATGAGCAAAATTCGATTTTTAAGAAATACCATTAGGACATCCAAAATCGACAGAAGACTGAAGAAGCTATCACCCACCGTAATTTTCCGAACCATAAGCTCCTTTTCTTCGGTATGCTATAATATGTCACTGTGCTCTTGAAATTCACGTGAATTATTGAAAAAAATCGAATTCCAAAAGCAAATTAGGTAAACGTAACCGAAAGACAAATTTGGGAGATACAAATTACAGTCACCCTTCTCCCTTGATTTCAAAAGCATACCATTATAAATACAGCGATGATTCCTTCCAAAACGACAATGATGCAATTATCCTTATCACCAGGTTTGATTAAATAGTCATTCTCCTTATATTCTTCTACTGTCAGGCTCTTCCATTGTGAATACCATTCTGCTGGTAGCTCCAACATTCTTAATGTTGCATTATAATTCTACACATAATAGACTATGGATGTTTATACTTCAAGAATTTCATTTTCATCTCAATGAAATGCACTCTGCATATTATTTTCTATAATTCAGCAGTTGCAGTATCATCAGGACCAAACTGATTCGTTATACTCTTCGATATGAAAAGCACAAAACTTGCTTGAGATTATGCATAACGTAGTACACTTCAGGTTTCTCATTCTGCGGAACATTGGGAACTTCCGAGGGTTCAAAAAACTGTGAAGGAGGTTTCGGTAACGTTCTTTTCGTCATTTCTGAGAGCTGCCGTTGGAATTTCGCACTACTACCATGGACAATGAAGCTGGAAACTAGGTTCAAAGCATAAATTTTTTTATGTCGGATATAAGTGCTGATGAATTAGAAAAACAATAACTAAAACCTTAAACTTTAATTGCAATTTATTCAAGTCATATTACGATAAGTTCTCATAAATTCTACATAACATTAATTAATAAATTTAAGAAGTAAAAGCAATCAATGTTGAAATTTTGACAACTTTCATATTATAATACAGTATGAATAAATTGTAAGTTAGATCAAATGAAAACAGAGGCAGTCGAGGCAAAAATTATCTTCTCAACAGCAAGACTGTGAAGGAAACTTGATTAAACTAAGGACTAACTTTACATAATATATAGTAAAAAAATGGGATAACAACGAACTCCTTGGCAGCACGAGCAAGCTGAAGTGGTCCAACATTAGAATGTCGACGTCTTATCGGTGTTCGCCGTGAAAAAAAATGATATTCGCCACTGTCGCTTGACATGGGCAGATAATTTGGCCTCTGAAAATTTAAAATTTTTAGAGCAACTTATCACTGTATAATGTAAGAATAATGCTTGCTCTGATTATTGCATGTATGCAGCTGTACATCGCAGTTCCACCCAGTTACTTTCTTATACCTGCACTAATTTGCTGCTATGAAAATAACCATATAATTCTATTTGCATGATACTAATTTTTCCTTATTCAAACAGGCAGCTATTAGTAATGAATTAAAGGAACAAGAGAAAATAGGAATTTCAGAATAGTACGAAGAATCAACGATTCCACAAAAGGATAATATATCGGCCGTTTGATCCTCTCCTAAAAACCTTCATAATTTCATTCAGCTGTCATTTGTATTTATGATGTAGATAAGAACTCTTCTCCCAGTGAACGGTAAGCCTGGAGTAAATGACAGCAACTGCAGCAAGTTTCGTTTCCGGCATCACAGTATTCATATCCCACTGGTGAATTATTCTGCAGAAGTAAGCCAAAAACGTTTCGTCCCCTTTATAATCATTTCAGCATACCAACAGTAAGCAACCAAGCTTAAATTTTCCCTTGAGAAAGCATTAGCATAACAAAAAGCAATATCAGCAACATTTAGCAGATCATCCACGATATCACCATGTCGTTTACGTAAGCATTAAAAACTGAGCTTCAAGTCCAGAAGAGTCCAATTCTCAAAATCTTCGAGTATAGGAGTAATTGCAATCAAAATACGTGCTTCTTAAAGGCCCAACTTTTTTAACTATTTGATACAATCTATCTGATTTCTTGCTTGTTACCAACCACTTTGTCTCCTCCTTAGTTTTACTCAAACCTTGATAAGAATAAAGTTTATAAACGACTTCGAATCCTACAAAGAATTGCAAATATTATAAAAAAAACAGGCTCACCGCGAAACCACACTGCGCACTTCCCTAGAACCGCACAGCCGGTATCCGCCGTACAAACTGCAAAAAGCTTATACTGTTCATTAAAAAACAGTTAATGCAAAATTTATGCAAAACTATGATTCCAACAAAATTTCAACGGTGTTTTAAAGTTTAGTGACTAAGACTAAGTTGTCCATAGCCTACAACAGCCAGAACTCATTTATATGATTTATAAATTATCTACGTGACTTTCAAATTCATCGATGAAACTTGATCAGTCTAATAGAAATGTGTGTAATTCCATCAAATAATGGAGGCCTAGCATGCAGAAAGGAACACGTTCATCGTCTAAAATGTGCGAAGATTAAATGTGCCTTATTCAAGAAATCCACGATGTGACCCGACCACATCTTACAGAATCGATCCTTCGTGTGTGGATCGTGTGTGAACTGTCCAAAGAAGTCCAAAGAAAAGAAGTTGAAAAAAAAGACGATGAATAAAAAATGTGTCACAGATGAACTACTATGATCTAAAGGAGAAAAGGAAAAACTTGAATAGCAATACGGTTGAAGTTCAAAAGTTAAGTATGACGATGATGGCAGCAACAACAATAATAGTAATTAATAATAATAACAATAATTGATAATAATAATAATAATAATAATTAATAATAA